>CATKHJ010365297.1:0-10197 GCA_949750685.1 Vernicia montana | reverse complement strand
GGCTCTCTATTCCTTTTATAGGCCGACTACCAGTTTTGCCCTGGCATAAGACGTGGTCTCTTTTCTCTTTAAACCAATATGTCCAAATCAGGCAGTAGCATTGTGTACCGAGTCGAGCCCACTGTCGCAGTCGTGACCTTGACTCGGCACACTACTTAGAGAAATTCTCGTCTTAAAGTCAATATCTCTACTGTTCACATAGAGGGCTCCTGGGCGAAGGTCGAAGACCGAAGTCGAAGACTGATGGTCGAAGACTAATGGTCGAAGACTAATGGTTGAAGACTAATGGTCGAAGACCGAAGTCGAAGACTGATGGTTGAAGACTAATGGTCGAAGACCGAAGTCGAAGACTGATGGTCGAAGACCGAAGTCGAAGACTAAAGTCGAAGACCAAAGTCGAACGAACTTCCCCATCTCTTAGCTTGTTCATACTGAAGTCGAAGACCAAAGTCAAACGAACTCCCTCATCTCTTATCTTACTCATATTGAAGTCGAAGACCGAAGTCGAAGACCAAAGTCAAACGAACTCCCTCATCTCTTATATTACTCATATTGAAGTCGAAGACTGAAGTCAAAGACCGAAGTCGAAGATCAAAGTCAAACGAACTTCCTCGTCTCTTAACTTACTCATACACTGGTAACTTATTCAATTCATCTTCTCTCATCACATAACTCGTGGCTCATAAAAATATCAGATTTACATCTAATAACTCATAAAATGAATCACATGGATATACATATGAACTTGGGGTATTACAGAAAGATGAAAATAAAAATCACTTTTATTATTTTTTAATAAAAAAATAAAAATAAATGGTTTGATGCTATTTATTTTCAAGGGATAGGAAAGAAAAAAATTAAGAAAAATTAATATTTTCTGAAAAAATTAAGAAAAAAATAAAGGAAATAAAAATTACGAAAATTAATTTCACATGGCATGGTGATGTGGCAAAATTTGATGATATGACATGTCACGTCAGCCTTTCAGGTATGGATTTCGGCCAGTAACTTCCATGTGTAAATTTTTTAAACTTTAGACACTTTTCGGTAAAAAAAATTTCTTTTGTTACCACATTGAAAAAATCATTGTTTTAAAAACCGGACTGGACTGGCCAGTTCAACCGGTTAAATCGAAAACCATCGGTCAGTTCGGTTTGATTCACTGAAA
Source organism: Vernicia montana (assembly GCA_949750685.1). Taxonomy (NCBI): domain Eukaryota; kingdom Viridiplantae; phylum Streptophyta; class Magnoliopsida; order Malpighiales; family Euphorbiaceae; genus Vernicia; species Vernicia montana. The sequence goes on along the minus strand of CATKHJ010365297.1, from coordinate 9,029 downwards.
AATCAAAACTTTGGTTAAACCATCTTTTGACCAGTTTTGATCGATTTTAGCCTATTTTTTAACCGGTCGAACCTTTATTAATGAGAATCTTTTATAAAATGACCAAAAAAAAAAAAAAAATAAAGAAATAAAAAGGTTTTGTCCAACCGGTTGGACCATTGGTTCAACTTGAACTGCAAATCAATGACCTGATCAGTTCGGTCACCGATCTAAATTCTAAAACACTGAAAAAAAATCACTAAAGTTTAGTAATTTGTAGTGCTATTTACCCAATTGTGAAATAAAATTTTGATAAAATAGTACTCCCTCTTTTCCTTTATATTTGACATTTTAGGAAGTTTTACTTGAATTAATAAATAATTAATTAGCTTTAATTTTAGGAGAAAAATGAATTGAGAGACTAAAATACTCTTGATTTTTGAAAGGCTAAAAATTTATTCATTGATAAGGATAAGGGCAAAATTGAAAAAAAAAATATTGATTGTATAAAAATAACAATTAAATGAAATTTCAAATAATTTTTAAAACGTTAGACATAAAGTAACGGATGGAGGAGTAAAATTTAAGAAATTTTAAAAAATATTACACGGAGTGCAACGTGTATTTTAGGACCATAAAAATGTTGCACAATGAGAGCCAAACTTCAAAAAAGTAAATGCTATTTAATGTGGGAGTGCAAATAGAATAAGTGGGAGAGTGGGAATGAAGTAATGAACAGAACCGGTATGACCCTTTTAATTTGTTAATTCTATTAATTAAAGATTTAAGACGGTAGCTAAACTAAACCCCCTTCTCGGTTCCTCCATTGTAAGTTAAAAACTTAAGAGCATCTCAAAGGTGTTTTTTATTTTAAAGAATATTTTTTATATAAATGAACAGCATTTTAATTAATTTATATATATATATATATATATATATATATATATATATATGTCCAATGGAGTTTTGAACTTTTAATTTTTAATTTTATTTTTTTCATAAATAATAAATAAGAGAATTAAATAGTATGTATAGAAAATTGTAAAATTTAAAATAAAGATCAAAATTGGTTCTTTAGACGTAGATAGTCAAATTCACTCTTTATTTTGAATTTAAATAATAAAAAATCTATTAGAGTCTTATTTTTTTTATATTGACTCTTTATTATAGAGAATTTGAAATATGTAAATAGTTTATTGAAAATATTTTGTAAGAGCATCTACAAGAGTAATCTTTATTTTTAAGAGCATATTTTGTCTAATAAAAAGTATCTTAGCTAATATTTAAATATAAAAAATAAAAAATTTTATTCAAATCCATTGGACTCTCTATATTTTGCTCTTCATTTTATAATATTTTGCTCAAGTCCAATGGACTCTCTGTATTTTACTATATTTTGCTCTTATCACATAAGCAGTAATATTTTGAAATCAAATGATCTGTAAGAAGGAGAGAGGAAAATATTTTTAAAAAAACAAATCAATAAAAAGAGATAACATCAATTACAATTAGAATAAAGAGCAAAGTTTAACTCTCTAAAATCAAAAAATCAAACTAACTTTTTAATTTATATTTTGAAAATAAAGAGATTATTGGAGTTATTTTTTTTAGAATAAACTACAATTCATAGATTTTCATCATTAAAATATTTCAAAACAAATGAGACCATAAAAAAATTTAGCTTAAGCGGAGAGTCTTGTGTAAATTAACCTACCCAAAGACTTAAGCGGCTGTTAATTTGTTTGCTTGATGCGAGTTAATTAATGACAAATTGACAATTGGAGGATGTGGGTTCAATCTTTTAGACATCCTCCCGACATAGTGTCAACTAAAACTATTCGTAGTCAAGTCACGGACCTCCGTTTGAGAAGAAAATTATGTGTTACGGTTGTTGTTATATTATTTTATATATATATATATATATATATATATATATATATATTGAGTATTTAGAAAATTATGATTTGAAAAAGTAATTTTTAATTCTGTTCAGACCATATTTTTTTTTTAGGGATTGCTACGGTTTAAATTTTGACATATAACTATACTCAACACGTCTTATATTAGAATGGGTTAAATTTAGGTGCAAACAAAATGGATCGAATTATGAATACTCATTTATTTTTCAAGAGTAACACACACATACAAAGATATATATATATAGTCATTATGTATATTTTATCTAAATAATAATAATAATAATATAAATAATATAAATAAATCTATATAAAAATGAAATTTAAAAATATAATATGTATTTACTTGTATTCATATAATGTAATATTATATAAAATATAAAAATAGTATTCGAGGCGGGTATATCATTATCCACCTCCTTTCTTTTAGGATCGAAATAGACATGTATCCATTGGAACGAATCAAAATTGTCAACTATAGTTTTTTTGTAAATTATAAATTTGAAAATTTTATTAAAGAGAAAGATAATTATCAGAGTTCGAATTCATAATCTCCTACACTATGAGGTAGTTACTTAATCACTGGAACATTAGTTTACAAAAAACAGTTAAAAAAATTTAGAAAATTAAAGAAAATGTCAAAACATAATTTTTGAAATCAATTTCAAACTCAATCTCAAATTGACTCTAAGGATAGAGCAAATTTAACTTTAAAAAATTTCACATTTTTAAAATATAAATTCAATTTATGAACAGAATTTCAATTTATAAAGAAATTATGAGAAATAAATTATATTTTTATAAAATTAACATTATTTAAATTCAGGATCATCACAACAGTTTGTCACCCAAGCCAAAAGCACTGGCACGAAAATTAAAGTTAGGTTGTCTATAAATTTGCGTATCTTGCTTGACTGCTGGCCAAACAAATTGCGGCTTACCAGTGCATCAACAAACAATTGGACAAATTTATTGTTTATGTTGTTGGCAATTTTCTGTCACAATGCCTCTATAACAAATTAATATAATCACAGGATTCCTCAGTCAGACTTGCACAATAATTCAATTACTAATAATGACTTAAAATCATATACATATCTTAATTATGCCCTTTTAACAATTATTTTCTTCTTAAAAATTTTCATTATACCAAAAAATAATATTCAATAAATTTATATTTCATAATTCTTTATGTGTTTCAGCTACCTAATAATAATTAAAAATATCCTAATTCCTAATAATTAGAACTTAATTTGCATCTTATTAAACATTCAATTGTTTATAGAGTTTAAAAAAAAAAAAAAAACTATTTTGGATTCAAAGCAAATTAACAACAAATGCAAAAGAAGAGCAGCACAAAATAGAGTGCAATATTCTCTGTTATATATGTCATTTTTATAATAAAAAAAATATTTCTTCTATACTTCTCTGAATTTTTTTTTTTTTGCCAGTAAAAATAAATATTTCTCATTAAATGGGCAAAATACCCAGCACAGTACAATTTACGGTTACATTTCTTAGGAAAGCCCAGCTTGAGAATCTAGATATGAACCTAATGTCAAAACATACTCATAAGAAGGATTATGAATCAACCATAAAAAGAAATTTTGAAACATGTGATTAAGATGTAAATGAGTAAAATTATTCAAAAATTACTCATATTTGACTTATAAAATATTTGAATTTGATTCAATTTTAGTCACACTACTAGAAATTGTCGGATTAGCGACTACCAATTTTTATTGCCTAATTAGTGACTAATTCGAAACTAAATAGCGATTAACAGTAGGAGATGGGTGAAATATTGAAAGTTAGCGACTAAATAGTAGCTAAAATTACAGTAAAAAAAAAAGGCGGGACATTTAGATATTAAAGATTAGTCATTAGTTTCTTGCTAACTAGCGACTACAAAATATATAATCGCTAATATGAGATTGGTAAATGGAGGGAGAAATAAAGCTGATGGCGGGAAAGGGTTCAGCAACTATATGTAATCGCTAATTGGCGACTACTGTTAGCGACCACATGTAGTCGCTAAATGTCACTTAAGTAAACGACAATCAATATGGTCATTTTAAGTAATTTTATGGTTAAAAGATGCATCTCCTTCCTTTCCCTTTCGTTTTTTCTCTCTCTCTCTAAATCCCTCTGCAGCGCCATTGGTCCCTGCCCCTAAATTTTCCCTGCCCGTTCCTTCGTCGCCGCCAGTGTTTCACTCTGGTTCTCCATCGGATTTGGGCTCGTCTCCTTTGCCGGGTTTGGGTTCTTCTCTCTCTGTATGTTCTTCGTTCGTCTCCTCAGGCAAGTTTTAATTATTTTTTTTATTTTTTGTTTTAATGTTTTGTATTTTTAGTTTTTTTATATTGTATAATTTTTTATTGTATATTGTTGTGTTAGATTGTTGAATTTTTTTTTGTTAGATTATATTAGGTAAATTTTTTATAAATAGATTATGTATTAGGTAATTTTTTTGATATATATTATGAAAATTTATTATGGAAAATAATGTATTAGGTAAATTTTAGTTTTAGGGTTTAAATTAATTAGTTTATTAGAAATGAATTTTAGTTAAAAAAAATTAGTGAAAATAATAAATAAATAATTGTCAATTTTAGTTAAATTTTAGTTTTACTTAAATGAATATATAACAATTTAAAAATATTTATATTAATTAGTTTAATTAGTATAAATTAATAAAATTATAGATAATAAATAATATAAAAACTTAAATTATTAGATAAATTTAAGTTCTGGATTAATAAAATTAACATATAAAAATTTAGATATATTTATATTAATTAGTTTAGTAAATATTAATAAAATTAGTATATTAATAATAAATAATATAATTAATACGTATTTTAGTTTTAGATGCTTTATGTGTATATTGAGTTATAAAATACTATTGATTATTGAATTTTGTTGTTGTTTATGAGATTGTTGAATTTTTTGTGACTTAAATTTGCATATTAATTAATTATGAAGTTGAGGTTATGATTGGAAGAATATATCGAAAGCGTTATTTTATTTGCAGGTTGTGTAAATTTATTGGGGTATTTTGTAGGTATAGAGGACACTCTGCTGGTTTTTAGTTAGAATATATTGTTAGAGTTAATAGAATGGGTCACATTAATATATTTTAACACATTAAATATATATGGGTAGCTAGGTACGACATGGCTAGAGGACGTAGATCTAATTCAGTTTAGTCTAGACGCAGTAGTTTTGGATGTGGTCGGGGATCGACCAACCCCTCATCCTCCTCATCTCCTTCTACCAGTCAGCCATCTCTAAGTCAGACGACGGCTCCTCTTCCTCCTCCTCCTCTTCCTTCTTTCCTTGCGCTTCCTCCTATAGCTCCTTTAGTTTCTCCTCCAGCTCTGGCGACACCTTCTATGTTGACTATGCAGCCTATTCTAGCTGGCAATTTGTTTGCATCTAGGAGCGCACCTACTGGCGGCCGGGTCACCTTACGTCTTGTGCAGGGCAAGTAAGTAAACAATTATTAATTATTAAATTATATTGATATTATTATATAATTAATTGTTCTAAATTGCAAGTTTTTGGATCACAACGAGTGCGCGCATAAGATCTTGGCGAGTTTCAAGAGCAAATTGTACAACGAGGAGTACAAATGGAAAGCTCTCCCGAAAGATTGTAAAGAGAATTATTGGAACGAGTTTAAGGTAAAACAAAATAACTTAATTAATTAAGTAATATATATATATATATATATATATATATATTTTTTTTTTTTTTTCAAAGAAACATTATTGGTGGGAGGAGGCCCTTGAGTCAACCATAAAAACGGGATGGACAACCTTTACCAAAATTGTGCTACATGTTCTTCCCACAGATGAGCATCCAATTGTCAACCCCAATGTCGCTGACAACGACGCCGATGATCCATCCACCCATCAGTTATGAACTTTATATTTTTTTTTGTATATATATACATTTAATTATTAAATTAATTGTACATTTTAATATATATTTTGTATATTTTATTTAATTTATTTATTAAATATATTAAAAAAATAATTTTAAATTTTTTGCCCATCAAATTTAATTTTATATATATTTTCATTTATGAATTAATTGAAAAAAAATATAGCGACTACGATTTAGATACTACAACAGTAGTCACTACATTTAGTGATTAATAGTTTAATCGCCTAGTAATTGCCATTTCTAGTCGCATTGTACTGAGCATGATAGTTATTTAGCGACTACTTTTTATATTTGGCGACTACATTTATTAGTCGCTAATTAGAGACCAATTTTACATTTGCCGTTAATTAGCGATTGCTTTGCTCGTTAATTAATTTTAGCAAGAAAAGAATTAGTGACTAATTCTTTTAGTCACTATTTAGTTGTTAAATTAATTAAGTGACTAAAATTATTATATTAGCGACTAATTTTTGTAGTCGCTAAATCGCGTGTTTCTTTTATATTGAAATTTTATATAATTTTAAATATACTTTTATATTATATATAATAATTTATTAATTTGAGCTCAATCGAATTTATTCGAGTTTTATTTTAATATTAATAAATTTATTTATTTATTTTTTTAACAATAATCAAGTCGAGTCAAATTCAAGTATTTTGAATATTTATTTGAATCCAATATAAATTTAAAAATAAAAACTCAATTGAATTCGAGTTGAGTTTTAAATTTTGAGTTTCCTAATAAAATAAAACTCAAACTTTAACATTATATGGCTGGTTTGATTCAACTTAACTCAATTACACACTCAGTAATGAGTTATGACATGTCAAAAATAGGAGTAATTAATTTACAATTAAAAATAGCATTAAAAAAAGAAAAATACATACAGAAGTCAATATAATTAAAAATAGCATTAAAAAAAAAAGAAAAATATATTCAAAAGTCAATATGTGTGTGAATGCACACACACAAGCAGCTATATAAATTGTGCTGAATATTCAATGGCTGGCACGGAAGTTGGAACTCATAAGATTAGAAGAAGCTGTTACAGTCCATGGAATGGATGATAGTCTTGGTCCTCTTGGAGAGATGAAATTCTTATATGATACACTAGGCGTGTGTTACTTTTTTTTTTTTTAATAAAATGGAAAGTTAATGCCAAAAGTACGGTTGTTTAAAAATTACTCAAACTGATCAAATCAAATCAATTTAATTCAATTCAAATTAAAAAATCGTACTTTTAATATTAGTATGGTTTGGAATATTGGTTTCAAAAAATAGTTAAACTAAACTTTTAATTTGATTATGATTTGAATACATGAAAAATTGATTAAAATCAAACCGAATCAAAATATATTAAAACTTTATATTTTGATACATATGTACCTAACTTTAATTTTATAGAGACTTTTTGTTTTATTTTTTTTGTTTATACTAATTTTTTAGATTTTTTTTTTTATCTTTTTAAGTTGGTTTTATCACATAATATAAAATTTTCATCTATTTAAAATAGAATTTATCTTACTTTTGTCTTTCATACACGAATTTGATATATAATTTCATATTATAAAATATTTTAATTTATATAACATTAATTTTTATTTTCCTTAAAATATATTTGCCTTATAGTTCAAACCGATTATCCAAACCGAAATTTAATAATATTGATTTGGATAACTTTTAATCTTTTTTAGTTTAAATATAATTTAAATTATTTACAAAACAATCATATTGGTTTCGGTTAAAATAATTTATCATAAACTGATCAAACTAAACCATGATCACTCCTATTAAAAAGAATTATATATTATATTGTCTCGGATAAATTACTCCTATTGAGAAGGAGATTCAAGAATACGAATATCCATTGATAAAGACCTTCCAAAATGTAGAACTCGGTCAATACTTAAATTAACTTCTTTATAAGCAGGAGAGATTTCAACCCGTCAATTTCAATTAAACTTTAAATTAGTGTTTTAAAAATTAGATCGGACCAATTAAATCGAAAATCAGTTATTGATTTGGTCTAATTAGGTAAAAAATTCGATTTGTAAAATAACGTGGTTTTGACATAAAAATTAAAAATAAGAAGTGCCGATCTGACCAATGAACCAAACCGATCAAATTGTTAACCAGTAATATGACCGATTCATTCAGTTTTTAAAACACTGCTTTAAACTGTAAACTGTCTGATTTGTTTGTTACATATTGGCACGGGTTGTTTCCTGTTCTCGGCTACCTTAACCTACTCTCCTAATAAAACAACAAATATATACTATCATATATCTGTATGGATGGACCTACATAATTAATAGAGTTACTCACCAACAAATATGCCACACTCTTTAATTTCGTTCTATTATATTTCAAATCTCAAATTTATTCACTGATACTTGTTTGATAAAATTATTTAGTACTTAAAATTAAAATTTTTAACACTTAAATATTTTAAGTTATTTGATAAAATTTATCTTAAAAGTTTCAATTAAATTAAAAATAACTTAAAATGGTAAGTTTAAAATTTTAACTTTAAATTTGCGCTGAATATAATAAATGATTAGATTTTTTAATATTTGTACAATTTAAAAATTATATTATTTATTTTATTTAATATTTAAAATTCAACACTTAAATTTTCAGTATTTAGTGATATTTGATAAAACTGAAAATTAAGTGATGTAATTTTTAAATTATAAAAATATTTAAAAATCTAATTACTTATTGTATTCCGTGCAAATTTTAAGTTAAAAATTTTTCCTTATTATTTTAAGTAATTTTTAGCTTAATTGAAATTTTTAAAACAAACGTTATCAAACAATTTAAAATAATTAAGTGCTGAAAATTTTAATTTTAAGTATTAAATAACATTGTTAAATACTTTTTTAATTTTATCAAATATCACCTTAATTTTACTATTCTTTTTGTTCTAAATTAATTATGGCTAAAATTTAAATTCAAGGCTTTTGATGAGGTATATATGTTGTTTTATTTTATAGCTTCTTTCTTACTTCTTTTCCTTCTTATCTCCAGTTTTATCTTATGTACTTGTTTTTGTTTTTTGTTTTTCAGTTGACCAAGCTGAATAAAAAATTTGGGGAGAAGTTGACTGAGTTTGCGCGATACCGATCTGTGGTGCAACGGTCCTTCTCCACCAATCAAGACATAATAAATAAACAGAATGG
>CATKHJ010365239.1:0-20003 GCA_949750685.1 Vernicia montana | reverse complement strand
GACATGTAATGGTTCTTTAAAGTATATGTATGATTTTAATTGTTGATCCAAGTTATGATTAGATGGTTCTACGGGTGCTTGGTGGTCTTAAACCTACCCACGCCCTAGGACCGTCACACCAAGGGAATTGGGGTGTGACAGGAGCAAAGGAGTCCTAAGGTGAGTACATGATAGTCAATATGCTATGGGCGTAAATTCATTGTATAACCATATATTCATTGAATCCTTTGGATTACTTGATTGAATTCTTGTTTCATTGATGTTTATCCATGAAACCAATGTATTGAAACACTTAATTGAGACCTTCGATCTATTGGTCATTGATATATATATTCATGAACCCGATAATTGAACCATCTATTGAGACCCTTGGTCTATTGTTCATTATTATGATGATAGCACATTGAAATCTCTACTCATTCATGAGTACTATTGTTATTGAATTCTTATTGCTATCAGTTGTGAAATTCTATATGATACCTAAAGAAAAAAATCCTTATATGATGTGGGGTATACATCAGTCATGTGCATATGGTAAAGAAGTCTCGATGGATAGGGATAGTGTATCCGCCCTAGCTAGGAAGGGGGTCCTAGCCGGAGAACCTGATCAGTTTTTCGCTTGAATTGATGTGATGAGTGTGTGAAGCTTATAGCCGACACTCGATCTATATGTGAATGGGAACATACCGTTCTCGAATATATGATTTCTGCTAAACTAAAATAAATTGAATTGTGATAAATTGCTTATGCATTGGATTTATTCATCTCTTTCATGAATGAATCCCATTGTGATGTCTTTGATTACCTAATTGCTTATATTGCCTAAAAAGCCTTGAAGCTATTCTAATTGCATATTCTCTATTGTACCTAGCCGGCATTTCATATTGAACTATTATTTATTCACTGAGATTTATATCTCACCCCATAATGGTTTATCTTTTTCAGGTGCTATAGAGGTTGAGACGAGGTAAAACTCAAGCTTCATCTTCTCGCTTGGGGGTTACTCTGTCCATGTTTTCATTTTGTCATTTTGATTACATTATAATGAATATGTATCTCCAAGAGTCAAGTCTAGAGTTCCATGGTCATTGTGATATTATATTCAATTTGGGACTGTAATATATGACATATTACTTTATTGTATTAATGGAATACATTTGATAAATGGATGATTTGTAATGTCATAGTAATGTGTTTGGGGTTCTGATCTGGGAATTGTATATGCATAATTGGTTATAGTATAGTATTGGGTTCTACGGGTTTTTGATGGCTTTACGCTTACCCATGCCCTAGGACCGTCGCGGCTCGTGACACCTTTTCCAGGTAGGGACTTCTCTAGCTTTCCCAAAGCTAAAAAACTGATGGAGAAATTCGAGGCCATGGAGAGAACTCTTAACAACATCAAAAAGCACGAGGACATGATAGATGTCAACTCCTTAGTTCTCTTTCCAAATGCAAGGGTTCTACCTAAATTTAAGATGTCTGTCATGGACAAATTTAATGGAACCACATGTCCCAAAACAGACATCCCACTCTTTGGGATACGATGGTCCTAGGGCATGGGTAAGCTTAAGGCCCCCGAAAACCCGTAGAATCCAATTATCTTGGGAAACCAGTATAATCCCGGCAACATACTTACAATACATACCACTTTCCCAAGATATAAAACCTACAAGCAAATTATACTTCCAATAATTTTTCTCCCTTACATCCCCAACTTCACAGTCAATACAAATCCTCCCAATATTTTTCTCATAAACAATAGTTTATTTTCAAAGTTAATCTCACACATCAATAATTGACTACATTTATACAAATTAGTTATATTAAATTGTCCACTAACATTATTATACATATTAAATAATTTACATCACTAAATTCAAAAACTTGGGTACCATGGAGCATTTAGACATCACACTAATTTCAACTACATATGTTCTCTTACCACTAGTTATATAATTATTAGAAAGTAATATATTTTCTTTAATATTTTTCCTTCACATTGACTCTTAATATCAAGTAGATAATGAAACTTGAGTTGCACTGATTAATTACTAGTCTTGTAAAAAAAATAGGGAGGGGGAGTGAGATAAAATCCCAGTGAATACATACTAAACTGGCATGCACATCTGTTAGGTATCAATTAGGCTTGTGTGATTAATAAAGAAATCAATGTATGATCGAGGTGCAATGAGGAATTCACAGTTGGAGGTGCAACAGAAATTATAATCAATTTATTGTGAATAAATTCACATATCTCATATAATGTAGTACTGCGCGGCCCACAAATTTCAAATTCAAATTATATCACAAGGTTAGTTAGACCTTGTGGCTAGGGCATTCAACTACCTCATAGCAAAGTCCAAATTTATTATGCACAAAGTCCGGTGATTTCCTCACTAGAGAAAGGGAATTTCTACTGTGGCAACATAATTCATCTATATCAAATTGGTTCGTCAACATTGTACAATTGGCAAAATTAGGGATTCAATTTAGCAATGTTCAACAATTATCGAGTAACATTATTTATCAATGTAATTAGGGTTGGATTTCAACTTCTGAATCAGATAGATTCATATCCGAAAGGAATTCATTTATTTCTTTCAGGGGTGGCTTGCTTCAATATAGAATCAAGATAAATCACTATCTATTATATAATAATAATAGACTCCTCCCTTTTTTTTTTTTTTTTTTTTTTACATACCCCTTTTCCATTTGATCAAATTCTCCCAACCATTCTTCTTAGTCCCGATCCAAATAAATAAAAGGGATAATTTCTAAAAATGTTTTCGTGTCGTTGATTCTTAGGCCTAAATGGTAGATGTGGTTCATCATGGATAATCAAATAACAATTAAGATTGAGGATACAATGGAAGCAATGTACAAGCAATATTCATAACAACTTAGTATGTACTCACATTTCCAATTACTTTTTTTAATAACTTTATATCGTTCAAGATTAGGATTCTCTTCCCTCTTGAAATTTTCCACTCTAATTTGGTCCTCTAAGCCTTCTACACATAATATGCACATGTATTAGGTTTAAATTCCTATACACAAATCCATTACAACATAAAAATTAAATAATTGGTTTATTGATTCTAATCTAGTCAGTCCCCTTGTTACTACCATAACTTGAGCTCTACCATCCCAATTGTTATAATTTCAAAGACATTGAAATATTAACACATTTATCTCCAACAGATCCAAAATTCAACCCATTTTAATTTCTGTAGCTCCTAGGGTGACTTTCCAAACTTTGCCCTGATTCTATTTCTAAGGTTCCTTGAGCTATCCATACTATTTTTAGCGTATCTCAATCTACAAAACTCCAAGGCCTTGAGCTAATTATTCTTCAAGGGGAACAATTTATTAGTTTTAACCATGAGCTAATTCTGTCTCCAAGGCCTTCAATACTCACACTAAAACCTTGCAACCCTGATTGTCCTGTGTACTGAGACAGCCCTGATAACTGTTGAATAACTTTCTATTATTATTGAATTTGGTTAAGTAATTTTAGATTTTCTTAATTTCAACCCTAATATTCATTTCTTATGTTTTATTAATCTCCAAATTCTCATCCTAGGGTACTCAAACCAGCCTCTAGCTTCGTGAAATCTCAGGGTTGTTTGTAGGAAGGCAATTTCCTTATTCGTCCAATATCTCTAAAATTGTCGAGAATTGACTTAAACATCCTTCTAGAGAAATAAACTAAACACATCAGGTTACAAATTTTATGTTTTGTAATTTTCCAAATTAGTGCTCCAAGAGGTTCAATTGCCTATTCCAAGTTCTAGCACTACAGTCTGACCTGCCAGGGCAGTCTCACTTCCACTCCTATAACTCCTAACGTGTTGAGAATTAAATCAAGAAATTTTCTAGTCATAAAATTCACATTCTAAGCTTCAAATTTTCTATTTTTGACATGATCAAATTTAGGCTCTATCATTCTTCAAATGGAGCCTCATTTTCCAATAGTTTGGCCTTCTCACCAAACCTAACCCTAGGTCTCCTTCACTACTTCTTCTTCCCAACACCTCCACTTCATTTTCCTCCACTTGAACACTCTTAATCATGATTATTTCTTCCATTCAAACTTCAAACAACATTTCCCTCTAATTTTCCCATCATTTCCAAAGCATCAACTCAAAGAAAAAGAAAGAAATCTCAATAGAAACTTAAGTTACTTACTTAGTAGTACAAAATACACAATTTTAATACTTGGACTTACCTTGGCTATGCTTTCTTCCCTTCTTTCCTTCTCTACTCGACCCTCTCTTCTTTCTTCCTCTTCTTTCCTTTCTTTTCTTACTTAGAAGTTCTTTAGTTAGATAATGAGTTAGGTAATTTTAATACTTATTCTTAGGAAACTTCCAAGCTCTTTCCTTTTTCTTTTCTTTTTTTTTTTTTTAATTTTTATTCACTTGAATTTTGGAAAAATTTCCACCCTTCGATCCCTCTTAGGTGTCCAGCCATATGCTGTAATTTTCTATTTTTTTTCATTTTTTATCTGTTTTTATAGTTTAGGTGATCAGTTGTCAATGATGATGTCATCATTTCTTAATTTTTACAAAATTGTCATTTTAAATCCTTAATTACTCTATTATTTTCTAATAATATTTTTAATAAGTAATTTATGTTTCTAATATCATTTTTAATCATCTCCCTATCAATCTTCCCTAGGCTAGAATTTTCTAACATTCCGAAAATCAAAATTCGTCGGTTATGCGCGTAGCATACTAATTTTACTTAGATATTTTCTATACTTACCTTCAACTTTATTTTCGAGTTTCATCACTTCTAACATCCTCATATTTTTCTAAATTATCCAAATAAAATATAAAAATCCATTACGGGATTGGAATTTGTCAATTTACTCTAAAGGCTTCGATTTCCAAACCCGTATCTTTTTTAGGATTTTAGTTTCTAACTTCCTATATTCTACCTCTTTTTATTCTAAACTATGTCATTACTGTCTATTAATATTTTTAATACCATCTTTAGGGTTCCAATATCCTATTTAATAATATTTTCATGAATTTCCCTTCAATCGATATTGATGAAAAATTACGGAGTCGGTGTCCGACTGTTTCATGCTTAGCATATCAATTTCCAAACTCATGCTTAATTTAAGGTTTTGAACCTTTTCCATTTATTTTCTTTTTCAATTCCTCCATATAACTTAGTTCTGAATTATCTCCAAGTCTCTAGCGACGTAGGGATGCCTGGGATGTTACAAAAACTAATCTTAAGATGTACGTGGGAGCCATGAGACCTTTCATAGTGGATGACAAGCTCCTTGCTCAGTTATTCCAACAGTCATTGACCAAAGCTACTGTCAAGTGGTTGTTAGATATCGACCAGAATCATAATAAAACTTTGGATGACATATGCAACGCATATGTGAAACAATACCGCTATAATATTGAGGTAGATGTCACCCGTCGAGATCTAGAAACCACCAAGAAAATACCAAGAGAGTCCTTCACCATGTTCCTTACAAGGTAGAGGTCTAAAGCAGCACAAATGGTGAACCACCCATCTGAAGAAGAGCAAATTGACATTATCATCAAGAATCTCCTTCCTCAATACCAAGTTCATCTGTAAACTCAGTACCTCCCAGACTTCAGAGCTCTCATTGCCACTGGCTCCAAGATTGAGGATTTGATTAAATTTGGGGAAATCAGGGATGAATCCTCTAGTACGAGGTATCACAAGAACAACAATTACATGACCAACACCACCACCCAAAGAGAAGGAGAGGTAAATGTCATCTCTTATCACCAAACATTGAGGTTAGAGTAAAGGAGGACTTTCTCCGAGTTAGGCATGACCCTTAGCGTTGTTTATATGAAAGCCCTAGAGGCCCATCTAGTTAAGCTCCTAGAACCACGTGCTCCTCCAAACCCCTTGCCCAAAGGCTATAATGCAAACGAGCATTGTGATTATCATTAAGAAGCGGGGCACAAGACCAACGGATGTAAGGCTTTGAGACACTGAATTCAAGATCTCATCAACAATGGAGATATCACTGCCCCTAAGCCAAAGCCCAATATTGCCACCAATCCTTTTCCAAACCACTAAGCTCACCCAACCATCCCAAGCTCCACCCTTTAATTGGTGTTTTGAGAAGAGTGTTGGCCTTGCTATGCTCAAGTCATCAACTCATCCAAGCCTATGTTAAGGTCATCTAAGTCTGAGTCTGAGTCTTTTGAGTCTGTTTCTATTAAGTCTTTCATTGAGTTTGAGTCTGTCGTGCCTTCCTTTCTATGTTTATATTTCGCTTTCCAGGCTTATCCTTTAATGTAACCTATAATGATGGGATTTTTATCAGTAATAAAAAGTTTGAACCTTTTGTTTTGTTCTACTTCCTCTGATTCATATTTGAATAGGACATCTAAAAAAATAAAATAAAATAAATGAAAAACACAAAGAATCAATTAATTATGGCACAGAGGAAAAACCAAAAATCACGTACATTGTATTTGCATATCATGACAGGTAGGCAATAAATCGAAGGGCTTATGGTTTCTTAGACTGTTTTGCGTGGGAACCCAAGGACATGGTAGACCCAAGAATCGCGGTTCACAAGATTCTGGCCTACACACATATGAACCCTATTAAGCAGGAGCTACGGAGAATGAAAGCAAAGTGGATCAAAGGGTGTCATGACCAGCTGATTGCCATCAACAAAAAGAGAATGGATGCTTTGTTACCCACAAAAGCTAGCCAGACATTTCAACAAAAGATGAAAGACAGAGGTTTGCAAGAAGAGAATCTTGTCCCAAAAGAGATCAGAGCTCTAGTTCATGATACGACAGGAAAGTTCAAACCAAATTAGGCAGGGCTGTACTTGCTAAAAAAAAAATTTATTATCCGGTGGAGGTGTCATCCTCATGAACGAGGATGAGAACGAATTCCCCAACCCATGCAATCTAGACCAACTAAAGAGATACTTTGTTTGAAAGTAGTGTCTACAGTTAGTTTCTCTATCTTCAATGCATTATAATCAGAACTACGTGGACCTGATTCTCCCTAAAAGAAAATTACTGACAGAAAAATGATGTAAGGGATACGTAGGTAGCCCAACTCGGGTGCGGTCCAAATCATAGTACAAAGCATTTTTGTTTCACATGACAAAGCATCTAATTCTCATTTTCTCTGTGCCTAATGCATCATTCACTTGATTCTTTTTGCCTAAACAAAAAAATGATGAAAAGAAAATGTTCGCTAAGCTGAAAACTCGAAAGGGCAGCTTACGCAAAAATTAGAGCAAACTTTTCTAGTTAAAAACCTGAAAGGGTGGCTCTGGCAAAAATTAAAGCTAACAAAAGAAAAAAGAAAAATGAAAATGAATGAAAAGTTCTCACTAAGTTGAAAACCCAAAAGGGCGGCTTAGATGAAAATTAGAGCAAAAATAAAACATGTCTCATGTAATGATGATCAGATTTTATAGAATACAACTCATCACCCTGATAAAAAAAAGGATAGCCTTTCCAATATCACCTATAGCTTATCCTGTATCGTGTAGTCACATCAGGCATGTGCAAACACAGGAAACCCATAACAATCCTAAGCAACTACAAGACAAAAACAAGTGTCATCATCATATCTATAACCAAGACCTAGACAAGCATCCTCCTCCTTCTAGGATGCACATCCCTCTTGCTCTCGTCAGAATCAGAGTCCGCCACAATCTCCTCAATGGTCACACCCCCTCATCCTAATCTCTATAGCTCCCTTCGCTACAATAGTAGAGATACTAGCAGAGCCAGAATTGCTCCTCACAGTCGTATCAGAAAACCTACCCCAAGTGTCAGCAACTCTAGAACTATTCCAAGAAATCCTCCTCTGTATAGTAGTAGCTCGTGAATCAGTCCTTGCTGCTGCTATAGCTAAAATCCTCCTCTGAACCCTTAAAACAAAATTCCTTCTCTTTGCACTAGTTGCAGTAACCCTCCTCTGAACCATCAATGTAGTGTTACCCTATCTCCTCACTGTAGTCACAGTCTCCTCTGTCGCCACTATTGCAGTCTGTAGTGTTGAACCCTCAGTAGCTCCTCGAGTCTCCTCCAAAGGTTGAGTCACCCTCTCTGTCTCTCCTGTACTAGTCTTCCCTTCCTCTATAGTGTCATCCTCAATCTCCCTCAATAGAGCAACCCGACACTCTCTCAACTGGCTAAACAACCTCAATCAACTAGCCACTGTATCTCTCTGTAGTTTGAAAGATAATCTCAGGAAGTATAACGTGATAACTCCTCAACCAACCACCCTTGACGACCCTTGCAATAGGAGCTGTCATATGCGCAGAGTACAAAAAGGGTACAACTGGGGGCACATCCTAAGTATGACCCATCTCCTTCAGAACCCTTATCCCCTGGTAGAAAGTGGTCCAACCCAGACCCAACAAGAAAACCATCCGGTACCCATGGCTCATAGTTATGAAAAACCTGATCTTATACCACTGGCAATGCCAAAGTATGTCCTCCGGGACAAGCTCCAGCAACCATCCTGTCCACTCCTCGGCTGTATCTCGACGAACCAGGATGGGTCGCATATGGTACTGGGAAACTATATAAGGACCTTTCGCTAGGGTAGCCATGACCCTGAGATGATCCATAAGCCAAACCTGCAAAATAACCCTAAAATCCAAAATCATAAACCCTCAAAATACCTCTGAAAGGAAGGGTAGAAACAACCATATTTCCCCTCACCTGAAGAATAACAGGAGAAATAGTTCATCTCTCCAGACTCTGTGCATTGCAATCCAGACTCAGCAGTGTCTAAGCCAAAATAGCCCCAGCCATAGTACGATTCTGCCCCATCTAAAATGCAAAACTCACTACTCTAGCATCACCCCAACTAGTAGAACTGGAAAATAGATACTCAACTATCAAACAGAAAACCAGAGTCCTCATCCTAAGCCTCTGCCTCCTCAAGTCTCCAGAGTCACTGGGGTCCTAAAACTTGTTGATCACAGTGGTTAGATTCACCCAACCATCAATGACCATCCGGCTAGCAACATCCTGGGGCAGGTCCAGAAACTCCTGAAAAAGTCTGAAAATGCCCAACTCTGAACTCTGGCACTACCAGGATTGCCTCCAGATCGCATCCAAGTATGGTGCTGAACTCCTTGAAAGTGGGGCACAACTCCTCCATAGCAGAACGAAAATAGAAAACACGGGCCACCAGGTCCCAAAACCTAAAGCGAGCCTCAGAAAATTTCAGTCGACTTGCACTCCTCATAAAGTCACCATCGATACAATATCGTATCTATTCAAATTAATCCTCTCTAGTTTCTCGAGTTTCTTGGTCCACAAATGCACATAGTGGCTGAAATACGGCTCTATAGACACAAAAATCACATGAAAAATTGCATTTTATACATAGAGTAGACTCGTGAATCCACCTTCTTGCATCTATTGTATGCATCATCACAGATCGTCCATAACATAGAAGTTAAACAAAAGGTCCATGAATCCCAAAACATGCATCATCTATGCACAAACATACATGTATATATCATCATCCGCAGTCATACACCATCATGCATAAGCTGAGCTAATGGCCTATCCTCCTTGAAGCTGACTGACATCTTTTCAATATTGACTAGTACCTTCTCGAAGCTGATTGATGCCTTCACAAAGCTGACCAGAACCCTCTCAAATTGGACAACCTCTCGAATCTGACTGGCACCTGTCAGAATAATTACCCCCTCCTTAATGCCATAGTAGTTTATGTCGACCTTTCAGTGGTCCATATACTCAGTTCATCAGAACACTCTCATCTTTAGACAATCCCAATATAGCTTTCGGACTCATATCTTTCAATCAACTAACAACATTTGCACAGAGCAAGGTCCCCCTTTTTCAGACAACCTTTCCACAGAGCAAGGCTTCCTTTTTCAAATAACCTTTGCACAGAGTAAGATTTCCCTTTCAAAATAATCTTTGCACAGAGCAAGGTCCCCATTTTCAGATGATATTTGCACAGAGCAAAGTCCCCTTTTGAGTAAATATTAACCTATGCATAGAGCTAGCTCTTCTTCAAGAAAATCAACAATCTTCCACCCAATTCATACGACGGTATCATTCTGACTATGCTTCTAAGCTAAGCAATTGTCCTTCACCTGACCCTGACTGTGATAACAATCTTTCACCTGATCCTAACTATGGTAACCATCTTTCACCCGATTCTGACTATGGTACCATCTTGACTATACTTCCAAGCTAAGCAGTCATCCTTTACCCTACCTTAACCGTGGTAACAATCTTTCACTCAATTCTAACCGTGATAACCATCCCTCTGGTTCCTTTTTTCCATCGCTTTTATAAAAAATCCATTCAAATCTTTCACCAAAAAATGTCTAGAAACAATCATATAGACATCCCTCTGGTTCCTTCCCTTGCCTTTTTATCAAATTCGACCCCATCATTCACCCAAAAATATCTAGCCACTAGCCTAGATATCCCTTTGGCTCCTTTTTTCGCTTCCATTTATCAATTAGTTTCCACCCATAAAATGCCTAAAGACGATCACCTAGACATCCTTGTGATCCATTCTCCCGTATATTTATCAAAGTCAGTCATATTATACACCCATAAATGTTTAAGAAGGATTGCTTAAATATCCATATGGTTCTTTTTACCATCTTCTTTTTCAACTATGTCTCTCACCCAAACATGTCTAAGCATTGAGTTAGACATCATTTTGGTTCCTTGTACCATCCATTCTCCCGGATTCACTATCATCAGAATCGCTTTACAAACAAGACAATTCTGATGAGGGGGCAACAGTGAACCCTCAATTTTGCACGCTCATGATGCTGTTGTAGTTTGACATCTACTAAATTTAGTGCGCTATGCAAAGTCGGTACGACGGTCCAGCTAGCCGGTTAACGGGCAGGAGTCAAGGAGGCAGCACCCCCGAAAGGTAAACGATTTAATTTTTTAACACTGACCGACGTCACTTTTTCAATCATGACCGGACATTCTACACCAGACAACATTTTCTCAAAACTGATCGGATTTTTCTTGAAACTGACTGCCAAATTATCCGATAATTAATTTTGAGTCCACCGACACAGATTAGTAATTTTGCAGACTTTAAAATACCTTGGAAACTAACCCAGAAGTCCCAAGAACTGACTCGAAAACTTAAAAATCCTGAAAATCATACTGCCTACATGGAAGAGCGTGCCGTCCTCTAGAGTAACTGGCAGATCTACAAGTGAACTGAGCAGATCTGCTTGCTTCCCCGACGGCAAGCCCATCAAGTCCAAACAAACTAAATATTAACAAAGACAAATTTTGGAATCAACTTCTCATTCCCTAGTGGAGTCCCCACTGTCACGGCCAAGTTTCGAGCTCTGGGTGGATAAACTTTGCACTACTTTCCAACTTAGAGTTTGGGGAAGACGAATTAGGTCGAAACCCAAATAGAGAAAAGAAGTCGCCACCTAGTTTTTAAAAGCTAGAAAAAAAAAAAATAGGTGACTAGAATTCCTTACTTTATACCTAACTATCTTGTACTAAAGATTCAGGTAAGAAAGTTAGGTACGGGCTTGGAAAAGTGTTAAGCACTCAAGCCACCCGCCTAGTTGTGAAGCTGACTTCTACTCATTGATCAATATTAATGTAAAGTTTATTTAGGCTTTTTTGGCTTTATTTACTGTGCAACCGCTCTAACACTTAGTCATATGATTCATGCCAACAAGTATTTAACTAATTAACATTTATACATGTATTTAGATTACTGAACATCGGTTTCAAAGACAACTCAATTAGCCATGAAAATTAAATAAATTGAAAGCTAACCTAAACCAATTGTGCAATTGTTCGAGATTACCAATTTTATTAACTATCCTAATAAAATGTTTAACAAATCATGTTAATTTGAGTTACCATATTGTCAACAAGCATGGCTTTAAACCTAATTAAAAAATTAATCAACTATCCAACTCATTAATCATACAGATAAATTTAACCAAATTATCAAATTAATTGATCAATTAAGAACTTAATAACATGCAACTCTAACAACACACAAGATGGACAAATCAATTAACTAACCAAACTATTTACTAACATGCATCCTAATCAAATTAATAATCCAATCAACCAATTATTAAAAGTAAATAATTAACTCGATGAATCAAACAAATCAAATAATCAACTAACTAAATTAAATGTTAAGCTATCATCCTATAATCAATTTAAACATGCATCTAGCAACCTAATTATAAACTTATTAATTTAATTAAGTCAAGTCATGCATAATAATCTGGAATTAAAAAGGGAATAAACAAGCTCAACTAACCTAATATGCATCATCTAATCCTAAACATGCAAAGGGAAAGGGGAGGTCTACTTAAATTATTATATTCCCAAAAAAAAAATAATAATAAAAGAAAACCTAAAATCTAAAGAGGTGAAAATAAAACTAAAACCTAATAAAGCAAAATAATACAGGAAGGTAAAGTCACTTAAATACATGAAACTAAGGAGGTGTCTGATAAACCAACTTATTACTTAATTTAATATTTTCAGCACTTATTAATTTTAAGATGGTTTGATAACATAAAATAATCTCAACTTAAAATTTTCAATTAAGTCAAAAATCACTTAAAATGGTAAGTTAAAATATTTAACTTAAAATTTCTACTGAATACAATACGTGATTAAATTTTTAAATAATTTACATTTTAAAAACTATATCACAAGTATTTAAAATTCAGCACTTAAATTTTCAACACTTAATTTTCAATTTTACTAAACACCATCTAAGAAACTGAAAAATAAACAGAAAATAAAATAAACAAATAAATAATAGTAATAAAAAAAACGAAATTGGAGCAACATGGGGCGTGTACGCAACTTTTTCTTATTTTCCATGATCCCAAGCCCATTTTCTGCACTTTTTCACTTAGAACCAATTATATCAAATAAAGGTCAAATCAAACAAGGATCAACAGGATTAATTAAGGTAATCTTGGCTTTTATTGATTATTCCAAATTTCTACAAGATCTTTAAATCAATTAATAATCATATTAAGAAAGCCAAGTCTCTACCTAAGAAAGATTATCAAAACCAAATAACTAATTATTTCAAGTCAAGTAAACAAAAAAAATTGAGAATAAAATATTTATATATCCAAATGACATAATGAAAAGAAAAAGAAAATCATAGGAACAGAAAAAGAAAATCTGAGTTTTAAGCCTAACTTTGGAAAAGAATGAATTAAAGGGTATTCATTCCATCAATTCGCATCATAGGCTAACTGATTTCTTTGCCCTCAAGTCAACAATTATAAGTTACCTTTTCTTCTTGAAGGAATTGATTCACAACAACAATTTTTTGGTTTTTTTTTTTTTAAACTTTTCTGCCTTTCTAGATTTTTTAAAAATAGTAGGGGAAAAAGAAGAACCATAAAAGACTAGGAATGGAACCCAAAAAAGCAACATAAATCTCCCCCCTCCTTCCAAAAAATGGATAAAATTTTCTTCGTAGCATTTTTGAACTTTTTAAAAGATTTTTATTTTCAAACTTAAAAAAAATTATTTTGAAAGCTATTTTGATCCTCCCCAATCCCTCCTATCATATTCTAAGGGATTGGGGGGATTTAGGGTGGTTTAAATTCAAAAACCTTGAAAAAATTGAAAATTTGAGATATCTAAGAGCATGCATGCCCCACGCTACAGGCGCACAATGTGGCATGCACCCCTAGGATGGGGCATATGGACTTAATTGTAAATTTTTCAGAAATACAAGGACTAAAATATAACTTTTCCAAACATGCGAGGATCAAATTATAATTTTAGAAATTTTTTTAGTGTCTTAAGGATAAATTTGTATTTTTAAATTTTTTTCCAGTCCCTAATTTTCAAAAAAAAATTTCAATTATGTCCAAAAATTTTCAATTGCACCTCTGACCTTTTCAATTTTACCCATTTTTAAAATGTTTTCCAATTAAACCCAAAAACTATATTGTGAATCAACTTCCAAATGGAACACCAACCATTCATCATCATCGGGCTCTAGGGTCAAAAATTAAGCAGTCACAACCCTATGTAGATGTACCTACTATGGCCCAGAGATTAGACTAGCTTCAAAGGAATTATGAGATTCTAGCTAATTTTGTTGCTCAACAAAGGCAACAACATGTTCCTCCTGCTCCTGCTGCTCTTGTTGCTCCAGTGGCTCCTCCAATGACTCCCCCTCAGCCACAAGTTATGCCTCAAGTGGAGGAGATTAATTATAAGAAGTTTTTGAAGTTAAAGCCTCTAGAGTACAAAGGAGGTGTAGATCCTACAAAATTTCTTGAAGGAGTGGAGGTTAAAGCATAAATAATGAGGGTTCAAGATAAAAGATTAGTAGAATTTACTGGTCATTTAATGAAGGGAGATGTGAAGGACTGGTTTAAAAGAAGTGTAGTTGCATTGGTTAGAGGTGATAGTGAAATCACTTGGGAACAATTTAAAGAGATGGTGATTAATGAATTTTTACCAGATAGTGTAAGGGGTGCTAGAGCTTTGAAGTTTGAGAGGCTAGTGCATACTCTAGAAATGACCGTGTCTGAGTATGCTAAGAAGTTTAGCCAGATGAGTAAATTTGCTCCAGTACTTGTACCAAATGAAGCTGCTGGAATTCATCGATTTCAAAGGAGTTTGATTGCACCTTTGTTCAAGGTTCTAGCTGCTCATTAGTTTGACTCCTCCTCCAAGCTTATAGATAAGGAAAGAATGATTGAAAATGGAGAGTTGGAGGTAAGAGCAGCAAGGGAACAAAAGAAGAAGCCAATAGTTGGGAGTTCATCCAAAAAAAAGTAGAGATGATAGTGGGGTGAAGAGTATGGATATTTCAACACAGTTAGCTCCACAGATTGGTTTCAGAAGACAATCAAGAAGATCCCAACCAAGGCAAAATCCCTCTAGATTCATTCCTCAGATGATTTTTTGCCTAGATACCTCCACAACATTAGGGATGTCAAACCCTCAATGCCCTACTTGTGGAAAGAGGCATAAAGGACAATGTTACGTGGAGACTGGTGTATGTTTCAGATGTGGACAACCAAGGCATTTTGTGAAGAATTGTCTAAAAGTAGCAATCCGTGGTAGACCTCAAACTTCTCAATCCATCGTGTAAACGGAAGGAATGGGAAATAGTGGCACACCAATTGGAAGAAGGAATATAGGAAAAGGCAATGAAGCTGGCAGTGGTCTAGGCTAAGCATAAAGCCAAGCAGTAGGGCAAGTTTCTATGGAAAGAGGTTAAGGAAGAGTATTTGCCCAAACTCAACAATAAATGCAGGCCTAGTAGTTCACCATAGGGAGCACTAGTGTTATTTGTAAAGAAAAAGAAGGATTATTTGCGATTGTGTATCGATTATAGACAACTCAACAAAGTTACCATCCGAAATAAATATTCTCTTCTCCAGATTAATGATTTGTTTGATTAGCTACAAGGGGCTAGTCATTTCTCAAGGATAGATTTGAGATCGGGCTATCACCAATTGAGAATTCAAAAAGAGGATGTACCCAAGGCAACATTTTGAATAAGATACAAGCATTATAAGTTCTTAGTGCTGCCTTTTGGGTTAACAAATGCACCGACTGCTTTTATGGACTTAATGAACTGAGTTTTCAAGCCATTCTTAGAAAAAATTATGATTTCATTGATGATATTTTGGTATATTCGAAGAATCAGGAAGAACATAAAAAGCATATTTTAATGTTATTGAAGACTTTGAGGAAGCACCAATTATATGCCAAGATTTCCAAGTACAAATTTTGGCTTGACAGTATGTGCTTCTTAGGACATGTGGTTAACAAAGAAGAGCTACAAGTGGATCCAAAGAAAGTAGAAGCAATTCTCAATTGGCCTAGACCCACTAATATGACAGAAGTTAGGAGTTTCTTAGGTCTAGCAGGTTACTATTAGAGATTTGTTAAAGATTTCTCTAAGATAGTAATCCCTTTGACCATGCTTACTTAGAATCAAGTGAAGTATCAATGGTCAGATGCTTGTGAAGAGAGCTTCTAAAAGCTCAAGACTTATCTTACTTCAGCACTCGTTCTAACATTGCCAACTAGTGAAGGAGGGTTTACAGTCTATTGTGATACATCACGAGTGAGACTTGGGTGTATTCTAATGCAAAATGGTAAAGTAATATTTTATGCTTCTAGACAATTAAGGAAGCATGAACAAAAATTACCCAACCTATGATCTAGAAATGGTTGTAGTGGTGTTTGCATTGAAGATATGGAGACATTATTTGTATAAGGAGAAGTGTGAGATTTATACTGATCATAAGAGTATGAAATATATCTTCTAGTAGAAGGATCTAAACCTTAGGCAAAGAAGATGGATGGAATTGCTTAAGGATTATGACTGTGAGATCATGTACCATCATGGGAAAGTAAATGTAGTAGCAAATGCTCTAAGCCGGAAGTCATTGGGAAGTCTAGCTCACATCCAAGTGTACAGGTGACCATTAGTGAAGGAAATGCAAAGCTTATATAACTTGGGTGTTCGGTTTGAAGTATCAGACTTTATAGTGTTTTTGGCACACTTCCATGTCAAACCACTTTTAATTGATTAGATTAAAGAGGCTCAAGACAAGGATCCTCAATTGGTAAAATTGAAGAATGATGTGGAACCTGAGAAAGCTCTTGGGTTTGGCATTAATGATGGGGTATTGAGATGCGGTTCAAGGTTGTGCGTTCCTATAGGGATGATTTAAGAGAGCGAATCATGAAACAAGCATATTATATAGCGTACAATGTGCATTTAGGTGCAACCAAAATGTATCATGATATAAAAGATTCCTACTCGTGGAATGGGATGAAGAAGGATATAGTATAGTTTATTGCAAAATGCTTAACTTGTCAATAAGTTAAATTTGAACACCAAAAGACTTTTAGGTTGCTTTAACAATTACCATTGCCAAAATAGAAATTGGAGAGAATCACCATGGATTTTGTAATTAGTTTGCCAAAGACTTCAAGTGGTATGACTCCATATGAGTGATTGTAGATCAGTTGACAAAGTCAGCTCACTTTTTGCTAGTCAAGGTAACATATATAGCCTCACAGTATGTTCAATTGTATATTGATGAGATAATAAGGCTTAATGGTGTTTCAGTCTCTATTATTTCTAATAGAGGAACCCAATTCATATCAAGGTTTTGGCAAAAGTTGTAGGAGTCATTAGGCACTCAATTAGACTTTAGTAGAGCTTTCCACCCTAAACAGATGGACAATTAGAGAGAACCATCCAAACTCCAGAAGACATGCTAAGGATGTGTATCTTAGACTTTGGAGAGAATTGGGACAAGCACCTACCTTTGATTGAGTTTTCCTATAACAATAGCTATCATTCTACCATTAAGATGACACCTTATAAAGCTTTATATAGAAGGAAGTGTAAGTCTCCTTTATGTTGGGATGAAGTGGGTGAGAAGTACATAGAAGGACTCGATTTAATTTAAAATACAGTAGAGAAGATACCTCTTATCAAAGAACAATTGAAAATGATTTAATCATTAGAAAAGTTATTTCGATCCCAAAAGAAAA
This sequence comes from Vernicia montana, assembly GCA_949750685.1. Classification (NCBI taxonomy): domain Eukaryota; kingdom Viridiplantae; phylum Streptophyta; class Magnoliopsida; order Malpighiales; family Euphorbiaceae; genus Vernicia; species Vernicia montana. Next base: position 2,430 of record CATKHJ010365239.1, on the reverse strand, counting down.
GACCTCGAATTTGCCATTAGTGATAATGTGCTCTTGAAGATTTCACCAATGAAGGGAGTTATGAGATTTGGGAATAAAGATAAATTATCTCCAAGATATATCGGGCCATTTGAGGTATTGGATAGAGTTTGAGAAGTTTTTTTTTCGGTTGGAATTACCACCTAGTATGGATAATGTTCATCCAGTATTCCATGTTTCTATGCTTTGCAAGTATGTTTCAGATCCTTCCCATGTATTACAAGCTCAACCAATGGATCTAAAGAAAGACTTGACATATGAAGAAATCCAAATAGCTATTGTTGATAGAATGATTAGAAGACTTTGAAATAAGGAGATTCCAATGGTGAAAGTATTATGATGGAACCAATCAATGGAAGAATATACTTGGGAGACTATGCAAAGCATGCTAACCAAGTATCCTCACTTGTTCCATTCATAGGTACATTTCTAAAATTTAAGGATGAATTTTAATAAGGGGGAGAATGTAATACCATAGAAATTGTTGCTTCACTTGTTACATGAATTTGTGTAGTTAAGTTGTATGCTAATTAATTTAAATGAACTATGAATGATTGATTCTAAGATTGATTGTTCCTAAGTGTTATAAAATGATTGAGTTATAGATTGAGATGCTTTGATTGATAAATAATTGTGATATAGATTCTAAATGTTCATCTTTATAAGAAATTGAATTGAGGAAGTGTGGAACAATTTCTAAGAGTTATTAAAGACATGGCCTTGATCTACTTTGTAATGCCTGTTACACAATGGTAACGATCGTTATAAACATGTCAAGGTCATTACTAAAATGTCACAGGTGTGAATTTTGCTTCTATATGAATTTTTTTTTGGGACTTTTAGTAGCTCGTTATATTTTCAGGAAAGCTTGTTACAGATAAGTAACTCCCATTACCAATGGGTCCTGGCCGTGAATCTTGCTTCTGCTTGAAATTTGATTTTTGGACTGCCATTGGTAACACCCATTACCATACTAGTAACACTCATTACCATTCTAAAACAAACAAAATAAAGTAAGTTGGTTACAAGAAGTATATAAACCCTTTCTTTCATTTCTATAGACATCCACACACTTCTAGACACTTCTAAGCTCCTATATTCTCCTACCAAGCCTAAATTTTTTCACTTTCTCTAAATTTAACCTAAAATAACTTATATTTCTCCAAATTAAACCTAAGATTACTAGAAGAATCCAAAGATTCAAGCAAGTTTCTTTTTCTTTCTTTTTGGGGAATATTGATTGGAATAGAGAGAAATCTTGGAGGTAAGTTTAGTACTCTTTTGGATTTCATTTGATTATAAGATATAATTGCTAGAAGAGCCTAATAATTAAGAATCCATAGTTCGTATGAGAAATCAAGCTTTAGAGCAAGAATTTAAGTGATATAATTAGTGAATGATATGAAAATTCTTAAGTAGGCAAGGAGCCAAAAGATTGATAAACTACAAGCAAGATAGTGTGATTTGAGATTAAATCTGTGGATTATAGCGAAGGAGATGAGTTATGAAATATATTAATGCATGGTAACCCCTTTGATATTGTTTTATTTAATCTTCCTTTGACCTATTCATTCTAAATGACTAATGGTATATTGTGATTATTGCTACCACCATTATTATCATCATTGTTATTAAAACCATGTTTATTGAAAGACTATATTGTTTCATTATTAATGAACAATGTTATTGAAACTGAATGTTATTGAATAATGATCTATTGTTATTAGGAGGCCAATTAGGCCAAAATTATATATCAATATTGTACCTACCTAGCCATGAATGAACCATAGACCATGTATGTGACAGAATGCCTATACTAATGGGGGATAATCCATTAGGCTGTGTGCACCAGAGACTCATCTGATGGAGTCTGAATCATCATTGTCCTACTTAGGGAGGGCCATCAGAAGACTAGGCATATGCTCGACCAAGCATACGTTCATTGTTACAGGTAGATATGAGGCCTCGCCCGAGCACCGGTCCCATCCGCTAGAGGGGGATCGAAATGCTCATTCGGGTTTTGGTCTCACGATGGAACCCTTGGGTTCGGATTGGTTGATTTTTGAAAATGCATTTTTTGGGAGTCGCCACCTTAATTTATTTTATTTTGGGAAAACCCATTTAATGACTCCAATTTATTGTCCAATGAAAAAAGTACACTAGCCTCGATTACCAAAGAGGATTCGAGGACTAGGTTTTCGGTTTATTTTTAATTTGAAATGAGCTTGGCAAGTTTAATATACAATGACTTAAAATGAAATTTCATGAACATTTAAATGAATGAACAATTATGAACAAATTAAAGCAATAAAGTAAATAAGCATTTAAAGTAATTAAATAAAGAAAATAAATATTAACTTTACAAAATAAACCAAAATAGGGGATACTTTTTCTAGCCCTTATGAGATTCTA
>CATKHJ010365133.1:0-14485 GCA_949750685.1 Vernicia montana | reverse complement strand
TGTATTGTTAAAAAGAAATTCCTGTAAAGCTAAATAGTTGAACATTGGTAAAGACACCAGTGTGTCCATTGTTTGTGAAAAGAATTGTGTGATGTGAATAACAATAGAAATGTGTAAATTGTTTGTACATGTGAAAATTCTGGCATTGTTTAGAATGAAGACATCCTAAGGCAAACCATATCATCGAGATGGGAGTGTAAAACAAGTGTTATCTTATAGGATATGTTAATATGAGATCGCCTATTAGAATCGTATAGGATTAAGTGATAGATTTAGAAAGAAAAAAAAAAGTAAAGACTATTGAAGAATAAAGAAGTGATGAGACGAGAACTACACGAATCAAAGCAAAGGATCGGCAAATGAAACGAGAAAGGCATTGTATGCCATCTACTGTGTACTCCTCAGTGACTACACCAATAAGGAGAGAGGCAAAGATTTTACTACTACTTATGCAGATATCGAGTGAGAATTAAATGAGGAATACGGATTAACATCCCCGAAGAAGTAACTGATCGATAATGAATAAGCTATCACACTACCCTTAGAGGAACATGTAAAATTAGTTGTAATACGATAACGAAAATGAATAAAGGAAAGATATAAGGAATTCTTGTTAGACTTTGTAAAGTCTTAGAAACAAAAGTAAAGAGAAAGAATGAATGAAATAAGTGCGATAATGAAATAGAGAGTGCTATAAAGTGACGCTAAGAGTCAGAATTTCAAGGACATAAATGATGAAGATAGCATAGTACAGAAAGGAATATGTGTAAGTTAAATGCTAGTGAAGCCTAACTTATTAGAATAAATGTAATAACGAATTTTTAGGATGAATTAATGATAGGGCAGAAGTCAATAAGTAAGAGTAAACGCTATAAGAAAGACAAATATAGAATGTAATCTCGAAGGGGTAAACGAGACATGATTAAGTGATAAGGAAAACACTTAACTGAAAAGTGTATGGAACAATAAAGTAAGGAGAATCACAAAGACAGTGAAACTACAGTGTAACTAATGAACTAGTGTGAATAAAAGATTTCGTTAGATAAAGATGAGATTGAAATGAGCGCAAATAAGGGGATAGCTATAGTGCTAAACTAAATGGATGGAATAGATGAACTAAATCCAAATTAACGAATACTAAAATTATTAATGGTTAAAGAGATGAAGGAATTGGAAATAGTCAGAATTGATCATTTTTGCATAAGACAATAGTGAATTGATCAGAATTATAATTTCAGATAGATAAGTTAAGTGAGGATGAGAAATATGAAATGGACTATGTGGTGCAACTTTAAGTCCGAAGAGAGTTTGTTGAATCTATTACACTAGCAGAAGCGTACAAGACACACATGAGTAAATGAATGACAATTAAGGCACCAATAGCGATTTCAATATGAAATGAAACAAAGCACGAGATTTTTACTTCATCACATATGAAGGTAATGTTTCTAGTCCTGTTCCCTGCCTTTTTCACAATTTTTAGATGAGGGCACAACAAAGTTTCAAAGAAAAGAAATTAACAACGAAATTAAAGAAAAGAAATTAACAACGAAATTAAAGAAAAGACATTAACATCGATTACTTAACCTATTTGATTTGAAAGTCTTAGAGTGAGACCACTCTACTACGACAATAGTAAGTATTTAAAACCACTATTTCTTGATAGGCTCGTGCAATGGAGATAAGTTCATCATTTCATCATCATCATAAAGGCCTTGATCAATCACTTCTTCAAAGTTATAAGGATCTTGGGAGTCATCCACAAGATGAGTCCAGAGGTGATGGGAAGGATCAAACTTATCATCAGTTAACATCATAGTCTGGAATTCATCCTTTGGACAAAAACCCTCGAGATGATTTTCCTCCCAAATTTTCTTATCGAAATGAATCTTCTTGCAATAATTGACATGAAATGCCCACCAAGGGGCATCAGCTTCTTCAGAAGGCCATAACTCACGTGGAGAAACATTGTTTTTACCACACATGAAGTGTTCAAAACTAGTAAACTCACCATGATGGTCAAATAAATCCTTAGAGAGCGAGAAGGAGTAAGATTTGTAAACAGAGACTTGAGAACACATAGTCAGTTGAGTTTTTGAACTGTGATCATTCATAGCTGCATATGGGAGGTGGAAAACCACTACAGATCGGAGAGTTGGAATTGTTATACGCTTCATACCTCTGATTTCTGAAAAGAGGAAATCCTTTCATTGTTCAAGAGGTTTGAACCATTGTAAGAAAGTGACTAAATGAGGATTAGCTCTACTATTACCCTACAAATGAGTAATATATTTGAGTAAATGAAAAGGCTAAACTTTCACAGTGATGTGATAAAGATGAAGAAAGTACCACAGAAAACAAAGAAATTCCTTTGGCCACTGCTAAAACGAATGCATGGTGAAGTCCATGAAAGCATAAATCCTAAGGAAATGATACTCAGGATGAATTGCTAGCTCTCAAATAAATCGAGGTCCATGTTTTCGAATGAGGAGAGACTGATATTTAAAGATTTGTTTAATGGCTAAGTCATGGAGGAAGGCCATTATAAAGAAAAGGATCAAATCCAGAAGAAGACGATGTAGAAAATGCCATGAAACCGAAGTGAATAAAGTAAAGAATTAGTTGAAAAAGTAAGATGAATTCTTAAAACTTTGAAAGGAAGTAAGAAATCTGATTGTGAGTTTGTTGAAACATTCCTCCTCAATTTATAGTGATTTGATCGACTTTCTCCAAGAGAGTAAATGAGTACACGACAAAAAGACTCTCTCTAGAGAAATTGGTCAATCTAAAGAGAGTCGTTTGTCATGACTGGGAGATAACTACAATTGATGTAACTGGCTGTACAACTACAAATGATTTCTCTACCCAAGGTAGAAACTGTTTGTTTGCATGCTCTTGAGAAGGCTGAATTTGATTCAGAAGTGATCAGAGGAAAAGTAAGTCATGACCTATCTTTTCAATAGGAAATAGTATACTTTCATGTGAATAAGTTGACCATAAATAAATGATTACAGTTGAGACCCTCAAATAGTTCAAGAAGACAAGGGTATTAAGGATATTTTCACCTTTGCATATGTCTTAATAAAGTGACTTATATCTTGAAAGATATAACTTCTGAGAAGGAGAATAGTACTATATGAGAAGTTTATTGAAGATAATAGAAGAGTAAATGAAAATAATAGTATTTCTGACAAATACGTAGTACGGCGACGGAGAGTGAAAGGATTGTTCAAACTTTAGAAGGAGCACACTATAAATAAGAAGTCGAAATTTTAAAAGAAATTGAAGCAAGTAATCATTTTGGTTAAATATAACCATGATAATAGCTATCATTCCTATATTGGAATGATTACTTGTAAAGCATTATACGGAAGAAAGTAATAATCTCAAAAGCTACTGGATAAAACAAGTGATTAGTGTTAAAGGGATAATAAGAATATATTGTCCTTTTGATAAGTTAAACTTTTGAAATTTAAACTAGAATAGAGAGAGATATGCTACAGGCTAATTCTGTCTAAGCAGTGGAACAAGTTGACCCAATGTCTCACTTAGCATATGGAGAAGAATAGTAAAGAAATATCGAGATAAAGCAACCACTACGATCAAAGTTTAGACACAAAAGTAAGACATTGAAAAATGCAACCGAGGAAGTAATGGAAATAAATTGCAATGAAAAATTCAGTAAGTTGAGTTCCTTAAAAATTCGAAGATGAATTTTCTTAAGGAGGGTAGAATGTAATACCCCATGCTCATGTGATTCATGAATAATGGTCATAACGACATAGAAATGGAAATTATTATGCATGCGTATGTGAATTTAGTGTGGGGTTCACCTCACCCATGTGATGGCCGACCATGGCTTAAAAATGGAAGAGAAATTGTTAATTGTATGTAATAATATTTTGTTAGAATTGAGTTAGTGGAAAGTGGGTCCCACTTTCCACTAACACAATATTTTATTCCCTAAACTAGATTCATTGAACTTAGTCAATTGCCATCACCTTATTTTTTAGAAAAAGAAAATTTAATTTAAATTTGCCAAGCTTCCCTTGGAAGCCATCAAAATCTAGCCATCCATTTTTCATGATTTGATCTCAACCATCCATTTTCATTTAAGACAATCACCATTTGCTATCACTTCTTTATTCATCAAAAGAAAAGCTATCAAAGAAAAATATTTTTCTCTTCTTTCTCTCAAGGTGGTTTAGCCAAGCCTCAATCACCAAGAACCAATCCACTCTAAGATAAGATCTTCATAAACCAAGCTTTATTCCTTGTTCTAAATATATATCATGAGTGATTTCTTGAAGTATTGAAAGAGATTTCTTCTCCTTCTTCTTCTTCCTTTCTTTTGGTTAATCCAAATGGGTTTCTTGAAAAAAAAATTCTTTAATGAAAATGCTATTAGATGATAATTTGTAAACATGATTAGGTGTGTTGAGTGTGTGGAAATGAAATTCCAAAAAAGATTTCAAACTTTCTCATTTTGATAATAATGGGTTTGATCAAGTGGGTTTTTAGAATCCTTTGTTGATTCTATGTTTTGATTGATGAAATGAGTTAACTTATGTGTCTATTGCATGATATAGAAAGTGATTTAGTTTTGGGAAATAAATGGTTGAATTTTCCCTCTTCAAGCTATCTGGTGATTTTACTTGAATATCCTACCCGGAATCATCACACGTGAAGACACATGACCGTGTGCTTGGGCATGTGACAAGCTTTATAGATTCTGTATAAAATTTCCATCGTCACACGTGTAGACACACGACCGTGTGCTTGGGCGTGTGACAAGCTTTATAGAATCTGTATATAATTCCCTTTGTCATATGGGTGGTCACACGACCATGTGTTGACCCTTGTGATATGCTCATTTCATTATGGACAAATTGCCTATTATCACACGGGTGATCACACGACCGTGTGACAAGCTCTAACATGTTTCTATTCCAATAATTAGCCTAACATGTTTCTATTTCTCGATTTCTTTTGTGATTTCTTATGGTTTCTTCATGGGTTTGATGATTATATGCTTTTTAATTCACGAAATTTACATGGGTTTATCATTTGGGTTTGATTTTGTTGTTTGATTTTATTTATTTTACATATTTTGTATGGATTCATGTTCCATTGTGTAAAAAAATCTTGTGTGTATGAACCCATTGTAAATTTCTGTGGTCTTCAACGTTGGGCTATGGAAATTGTTGCCATTTGAAAATATGTAGTTTGGCTTTGTCCAATTTTGTGGCTATTTATTTTCATGCTTATTGGTGATTGGTTTGCTAGTTGTTTTGAGTTGATTGATTCGGTATTAAAATTTGTTGTTATGCCGATATAATGCCAAAATTTCACTAACCTTGACCTGTGTGTTTGGTGTTATTGTTATTTTGTATGGGTTGTGTTGTTTGTTTTGCAGATAATGGGACCCTAAAAGCAAACAGCTTCCAAAAAGAGCATTGCTTTACCTGCAAAACGGGCGAGAGGGAAAGGAAGCTCCAGTCGACCGACCATTTCTGCGACATCGAATTTCATCTCTAATCATAAATGCATCCAGTTCTCCACTCCAGAGGAAAGACGACGGTTGGAGCAATTGGAAAACAAAGAATGGTTCCCTTCTTGATTGGCCTGCTATGGAAAAGGCATAACTTACTGATGAGATACTGGGCTTGATCAACCAGCTGGGAAGGGCGCAATTCTTTGCTATAAACGAGCCAGCTTATAGAGAGTTGACCCTTGAGTTTTATTCCACCTTCCAGTTCAACAAAGACAAGTTTTCTGTTATTGAGCCGACCATGCAATTCCGGTTGGGTGGAAAATGGTTTCATATCAGTATTAGTGATCTCAGAGTTCATTTGGGGTTATATTCTGCGGAGGAAGTACAGACCATTGAGTATCTTGACTCTGAGGTGGATTTTATAGAATATGATGCTGCTCCTGCTACAGCTTGGAAGAAACTTGCCCCGACTAGGGGTAAATATGACCCAAAATTGTCGAAGGCTTTAAATTTTACATCTTTCACACATCGGGTGGTGCATAACCTTATAGCTTATACTATTGTCGCCCGAAAGGGTACTCGAGGCATTGTGACACTGCAAGATCTCTTCTTCCTGTCCTGTATGGTTAACAGGACAAACTGCAATGCCGCTCATGCCCTAGCTCACTTCTTCTATGAGCAGTCAAAGAAGGGACCAGCTGGTTGTTTGTATGGCGAAATGTATATCATGAGGTTGGCTCATGCCTTAGGTGTGTTGGACGGGTGCTCCCCTATGACTGTGGATGGGATGCCCAAGTGTTGGGTATAGACACTTTGAGGAGATTAGATCCCACCCAATTTGTTGAGTCATCTACTCCTACTTCGGCTCTAGTGCCTCCTGCTTCCACCTCTGATATACCACCACCCACTAATATTCCTGGCTCATCCACTGCAGCTGGACCTTCCTCTACTGCAGGACCTTCGTCTTCTGCTGTACCACCATTTCAGGCTGCACCTTCGTTCTATGATTGAAGGCATACCGTTGGGGAGGATATTGAGATAGACAGGAAACCAACTGCTTTTGAGAGACAAATATGCATAATAGAGAGTCAGCTCCAGAGAGTCCAACTCGATCAATGGCTTATCGCCCAGATTCAGCAGCAGGTGATGGAGACCCTGCGTGTCCATACGACCCAGTTGGCATGGCTCCAATCTTCTATGGTGGCATTATGGGAAACTCAGGATTTCTAGCCACCCCCACCCCCACCATTCCCATTTTATACTACTGTTGGTGATGATGTGGTTGCGGGCGATGATGATATCTCTCATGATAGTGATGGGGATGACGATGAGATGGGCGATTAGTCCCCTTCTCTTCCTTTCTCTTCTTTTCTTTTTAGATGACTGTACTTCATATTTTGCACTATTTTTCATTTCTCTTTTATTTTCTTTTTATTATTGGAAAACTATTATTCTTTTGGATTATCTTTGTCTTATTTTGAAGCACCCATATCCAACTTGTACCCTATTTGAGATGGATAGCATGGATTATGGATCCTCTTCTTTCCGGTTATATCAATGACAGGGCAATTTATCTTTTTCTCTCCTCTTTTTATTATTTTGTACTTTGTTTGTCCCATATTAGGGACAACGTGTGATTCAAGTGTGGGGGAGGGACTACTTGAAACTTCAATGCATGCTTTTATGTTGATTTTGAATTACCTGAACAGTGAATTGAATCTTAATAATTAGTATAGCATGACTTTTTATTTCCCTAGTTGATGACTTGCTTATGGTTAAATGGTGATAATTTGTTGATGCACAAATTGAGTGATGTGATCTTTCTTTAAGAATCAAATTTGGTAGTTTTTCTAGGATGTTGTTTTGACAAAAATTTTGCAATTTTCTAAATCTTGAAACTTTAGTTACATTTGTGAGCACAAGAATTTTCATAGTGTTTAGTTTTACCTAGTGGAAATCCTATATATCTTAGGTTGCATGTTTTCACTTCATTGAATTGTTTTTTTTTTTTTAAAAGGAGCTTTGAAAAGTCAGAATCTATTCCGCTGTTTTCAACTCTTTAGAAACACAAGGGTTGAGATCAAGAATATTGCTAGTAGCCATTTGAATTTTGATCTTAGCTGAGTAAATGGGGGCCGGAATCACAAATGTTTACCTTCGCGTCAAAAGGCTACTATCAGTTCAAACAAGTCGAGCTCCTTAAAAAGCGCATATATGAGAAGTGACATTCTTGGGGATGACCATGCACCTAAGAGAAAATTTTTATTATTACTGCTATGATTGAAATTTGCACTTTTTGAAATAGTTGCTCACATTTGTAAGTCTTGAATTCAAGGTTTAGGTTTGTAAAACCTAGTTATAAATGCATCCTAGTTTGGGTTATCATTTTGGAAGATTTTTGATTGATCATTGATTTCGAGCTATACGGATTCTAAGTTGTCTATCAATTAAGTGTTTGATTGTTGTTAATTCTAGGGAGGAATTTTATGTCTGTGCTTTTTGTTTTGATTCAATTTGCTTGAGGACAAGCAAAAACTCAAGTGTGGGGGAATTTGATAAGTGTATGATTGATGATATTTTACCCTTGTTTTTTAGCGTTGTTTATTGTTAAATTGAGTTTAATTTATTTGTTCAAGCACTTTCAGAGTAATTTGTAGGAATTCTTCATGTTTTGGAATGCCATGGTCATTTAAGCCAGAATCACGACTGGGAATCAAGGAACGAAGCATCTTTTGAGCAACCCTCATAATGGTACACCCGTACCATTATGCATTGTGGGCGTATCATTTCCATCTTGGATAGTTTTGTTTCTGTAAACAGACCATTGGTACGCCTATAAAGGTACAGGCATACCAATGGGCCTATCAGGCATATTTCCAGGAGTATAAAGCTGGAATGAAATAGATTAGTACGAGGATCCGACTTTTATCATTGGGAGGTTATTTCTCTGAAGAGGGACGAAGGTTTTACAACTAGAATTGAGTATGGAGATCCAAAGATTCAAAATTTTGAATCAAGAATTGAAAATTAAAGTAGAGGTTATCAAATTGTTCAAGATGGATTGTTTGATTTCTCTTGCACTTTTCTCTTATTCTTGTTTCCAATATGTTATCATGAACTAATTTCTTTTAACTTAGATATTTGATGAATCCTAGATCTTATTGTATGAATTGAACAATGTTTATCAATTGAATCATTCATTGAATTGTTTTATCTTTGTGATTATTAATATTACATCTTTTTAGCAATTGCATGCTTATTAATCAGATATTGTTTTCTTATTAATTGTCTTGAGAAAGCTTAATTAGAATTGAAAATTCATAAAGGTTGAGAATTAATTGGGGTGCTAGAAATAAACCTACAAGATTCTTTGGTTTATTATTCTTTATTATTAATGCAATAGCTATTTCATAATGCTTGAGACGAGAGTCCTTGCATTTTATCTAGTAATTAGGGATTGGTTCGCTTGAGAGAGGTTTCAATTTGAATTAGTAGAATACCAATTCAGTTCATTTGTTTGATTTAATTGAGTTGCTTTTCATGAAATACATATCGGGTCTAGGGGGATTCAATATCTAGGTCATTTCCATCATCAATTATCTTTGCAATTTACTTCTTATTTCTTAGTTAAATCTTTTAGTTTAATTAGCTATTTTTAAATTAATTATTATTCAAACAATTTGATTCGCTAAACAACTATCAAAATTTAAGCTAATACTTGATACTTGTCCTCTATGGAACAATAATTCATTCACTCTATATTACTTGAGCGACCCGTGCACTTGCGGAAGCATAGCATAGAAATAGCGCATCATCAAGCAATTGGACCAAGCACTATTCCATTCGTCAACAGATTTGTTCTACAACTCTTTTTACTATTTAATTTCAATTCATCTTTCATTAATCTATTGCAAGATGTTTGTTTTTAATATATCAAGAGTTGTGTTTATATCTGTTGCCATGAACTAATTTCTTTATTCTACGATTCTAAATGGATCGTATATGATTGAATATGATTGCTTATATGTATGAACCAGGGATTTCATGCCATTGTTCTTTGCTTCATTTAACATATATGTGATTAGATACTAGATTGTAGGAAGGATTGAGAGAAGAAAATTAATATCTGACCTTAAGAACAATGAACTTAGGGGTTATGAATCATAAATGTATTAATCTTTATGCATGCTAATGAATTTGTTTAGGGTTTAATTAGTTTCTAGTTAGCCGAATTTCGAGAGATACGCTAATTAGGTTCTAGTTGAGTTTTAATTCATTCATTGCATTTTCATATTCATATAATCTAGGCATCATAAGCATCATTAGGTGAAATTGAACATCCCTAGAAACCTATTCATATATGTTTTCTTTACATTTTAGTTTATTTATTCATTATTTTATTTGCAACAAAAACCATCTTGATTAGAATGTTTAGGATTTCATTTCTGAATTTGTGTTCATTGACATTAATAGAATAATTAATTTAAGATAATAGCACTTCGGTATATTTTTTCAATTCCTTGAGAGATCGACCTGAAGAGTGAACTTATTGCTATCTACAATATGATTTATTACTTTATGAGTATTTAAATTTTTGTGGGCTTAGCTAGATAAATATTTAAGTGTATGAGGCCTTAGGTCCAATTTCAGCAGTAACATCTTCAAGTTCATTAAGCAAGGTCAAATCTTCTTCCTCTAAGTCTCGAACAATCTTCTCACTTGATGAGGCCATTCTGATTCAAAGAAAAGTTATTCTTAGATGGCTATAAGGGTTAGAATGATGCAATGCTTATAAATGCAGAACTAATGCAATATCTCCATATGTCTTTCTTTGAAATACTCAGACCCAAAACACCTTTAAACTAAATAAGGCCTTACTTCTTTGGCTTGTGCACGCTTGTTTGTTTTTCATTTTGAACACTTGTCATTAACTAGCCTTTTCAAATTTTCTAGCTAATTATTTTCTCTCATACCCTTAATTTTTACCTAGGGCCTCAATGTGAGACTCCCAGCAGCGCTATTATCTTTATATCTTCTTTTTATTCATCTTATTAGTTTTTTTTTTATCTTGTTATTCTTTTATCTCTCTACTCACTTCAAGTGTTCAAAATAGAAGTCTTATTTTTATTTCATCATAAGAAGTTTTATAAATGCAGGTCATTATATAAGCAAAACTCTTTTTATTCTATCAGTCCGGCCTAAGCTTCATTTTTATTAGAAGTCTTCATGCATCGGTCTTCATGATCGAGATGGAAAATTTTCCATTGTCAGCTAGGTTTTGGATTTCATGCCTTAAGCGACCGCATTGATCAGTGTCATGCCTTAAAACTTGGTGAAATCAAAAACAGGCATTCATGTTAAACTCAGGCAATAGTGGCCTTTGCTAAGGCCTTGGTTTTAAGGGTTGCAGTAGACCTTCCTTCTGTAGCTCCATGAAAATCTGGGATAGGGTCTTTCCAAAGTAGGTGAACTTCCTTGGTTGGCTAACAAGTCTTTCTTTGACATTTGTCAAGCTAGGGTGCCCCCAGCCTCTTTTGACTTCAGTTTTGTCCATATGCTTAGGTAGCTCATTCAAACTATCCATGATAATTTGCTTTGACTTTGGCCTTGATCACATCTAGCATATGGTCCACCTCATATCTAACCACCCTTTTAATAGTAGCTTAGACCTCTTCCCTCATTTGGCTCAACTCAGACCTTACAATCCTCCTTAAGGCTTCATCCCTTTAAAAGGAGTCCATAGGCTCAATTCCAAAGCTAGACATGTTTGGAGATATTACCTAAATAACTGCAAATACAAATGGGTTAGTATGATGCATATTTTCTATCTAAATGATGCATGAACAATTGTATGTACAAACACAAGCACAAGATGGTTCCTTCCAACCTTATAGCTCTATAGACGTGCTGGTCTTAGTTTTTTCTTTCCTAAGATTTTGGGCCATGGATTAATGATCCAACAGGGGGACCACAAGCCCGTTTCATGCATAACTCTCTTAAGTAAATATGCAAAGCACAATCAAGCTATGATCCAAGCCCATTTTTGAAAAATATATGCATAAAACACATTTGAAAAATCCTAAGGGAAATTACTAAGTCATTACATGGGCTGAAGTTGGCTTACGACTTAAGGCTCCCACAAGAGAGAAATGAGCTCATATCTCCTATTAGGTTGGAGGCCCAAAGGTACAAACAATACTTGCCCCAATCTTTTTATACCCTAAGGTATTGACTTGTGAGTGGTAAGGTCAATTGAGAAAACCCAAAGGTTGAGTGCTAAGGGATCCTTTCCTTGACAATACCGTGGGTTTAAGGGACAAGGGTGCTAGTGTGCTTAATGTAGTTATATAGGCCCATCAAGCCCAAACAAACCAAACATTAATAAAGACCAATTTTGAAATCAACTTCTCAATCCCCAGTGGAGTCGCCACTATCGCGACCAGGTTTCTGGCCTCGGGTGGATGGAATATGCATTGCTTTCCAACTTAGAGTTGGGGGAAGATGAATTAGGCCATAGCCCAAACGAAGAAAGGGAGTCGCCACTTAGTTTTTAAAAACTAGGAAAATGTAGGTGACTAGAATTCCTTGCTTCATACCTAACCACATTTTACCAGAGATTCGGGTAAGAAAGTTAGGTACGAGCTTGGGAAGGTGTTAGGCACTGAGCCCACTCAGCTATGAGGTTGGATTCTACTCATTGATCAATGTTAATGTAAGGTTTGTTTAGGCTTTTTGGGCTTTATTTACAATGACAGTTATAGCACCTCATCAAATAATCATGCCAAACTTTAGCGAATAAGCAATTTTAACATACACATTTATGATATCCAAAAATCAAGCCCACTAATAATTATAAGAAATGAAAACGATGAATTGAAAGCTTAACCTAAACCAATTATGTGTTGTTTGAGATTACCAAATTAATTTGCCTAATTTGCTAACATGCCAAATGAATTACCAAGTTACTTACTAACATGCTTTTGATCTTAACCAAATTAATAGCATAACATATATCTATGAATCAATTAAACAATTAACAAACTATTAATCATGCAAACAATATCTAATCAAAGAGCCAAAATAAATCTTACACTAATCATACCAAGGTCCTAATTACTAACCTAATAAGTTATTATTAAGCATGACAAATTAAGTTACCAAGTTATCTAGGTATCATGCAGTTTAACATAGCCAAATTAATCAATTAATCATTCAAATGATCGTGCAATCTAGCTAATCCAAATAATAAAATTAATTAATCAATTAAGAATCTACTAACTGTCACGACCCATAGTTGTTGTTTATTTTCAGGACCAGTTGTTACGTCAGCAAGGTAAATTCAAAGTTCTATATCTTTGCTTGGAAATTGCCTTGCTATTTTAGTATTATGGTATATGGTCATGCAATATTTTGAAAGTTTCACTCTAGAGCTCCATGGATTGTTAAAGTTTGTAATAATGGTATAATTTAGAATATTATTTACATGGTGTATGGTTTGGTACAATATTATTACAGTCCAAGCACTTAAGTAATTTATGGGTGAGCTGTAATAGAACAACTGGAAAATGGAACTCAAAAGTAATAAGCATGAAAATGGTATTTAGCTGATAACTGTTCATTACATAGATGATTAATATGGTAATTGGTAATAAGGAATGATAATTATGGTTTCGGTCTTGGGATAAGGGTAACATGGAAATTGATGGAAGTATATAAATAATAAAGGGGTTCTACAGGTTTAGGTGACCTTCTGTCTCCCTATGCCCTAGGATAGGACAGTCATGGCTTAAAGTTGGTATCAGAGCAAAGATTTAAGTCTTTATATATATATTTCGAGTTGTAAGTTAAACCATGGAGAATAAGATTCCTTGTTGTTAGTGAAGTATCTTGCTAAGTTAGATCAGCGTTAACGTATTACATTAAGTTATCATCCTTCTATGATATATATGTATGTTATTGTTAAATGTCATTAATGAGTTGTGAAATGTTGCTTATGACTGGTAATGTAGATGCCGAGCACTATAAGAAAATGTGGATTTACCGACATAATCTAAATAGTCGGTAATTACCGACGGACCTATGTAAAAATATATTTATTGGTATTTTCTGATGGAATATTGTCGGTATTTACCGACGAAAAATTTTGGTCTCTATAATATGGCGGGAAGAAGTAGCGCGTGTATTTACCGACGGTGTAGTGACCGTTTTTCGACAGAAAGCGTATCTAAACAATGGCGCGAAAATTTGGCACTCATTAATTTAGTTACCGACGGAATGCCACGTGGCATTAGTAATTCAATCGGTAAATTAATAACTAGGAATTTAGACTATTTTATAATATACTGACGAAATTACTAATGCCACGTGGTATTCCGTCGGTAAATCGATATTATAAACTGCTCTATTCCCTTTCCTCTTCCTTCTTTCTCTACTCTCTCCTATGTTCTTTCTGTTCTCTCCTCTGTTCTCTTCGACTCTCTAGTTCTCTCTGTTCTTCGTTCGCTGGCGCCGATCCTCGTCGCCCCTTCGTCAGCGCTGTTCTTTGGTTCTCTGTTCTTTGTTTCTGCTATCTCATGTTAATTTTTTTTTTTATTTCTGTTTTAAATTTTTTTAGTTTAATTATAATTTTGTATTTTGTGTTAATTTGTATTTGTATTTTGTGTTAATTTGTATTTGTATTTTTGTTAATTTGTATTTGTATTAGTTTAATTATAATTTTGTATTTGTATTTTTGTTAATTATTTGTCATGTGGTAAATTTTGTTTGGTATTTTGTAAAATTTTGTTAATTTGTTCAATATATATTTTTTGGTATTTTATAAATTTTATATAATTTTGTTAATTTATTTGTTAATCTGAAATTTTTTCAGAATTTGTTTTGTTAATTTGTATTATTTTTGTTGATTGTTTGGAATTTGTTATTGATGTGTTTTTTAATTAATTTTTGTAATTGTTTGTTGTTAATTTTATGTAATTTTTGTAATATGAATTT
>CATKHJ010365115.1:0-11332 GCA_949750685.1 Vernicia montana | reverse complement strand
TTCGATCACCTGACTTATAGCATAATAACAATTGAAATGCAATATTGATATGAAAAATAAAATAATTAAATAAACTATTCTAAAAACAGCTCTAATCAAATCGGAAAAATAAAAAACTTATTTCCTCTTTTATATATATTTTACATATTTTCTTCATTTGCATCAAGAAACTCCCTGCTACTTACACATGTAGTGTAAAGTTAAAGGAAAGAAAGAAAAGATCAACCAATAAACAATAAGAAAGAAAAAGAAAAGAAAAGAAAATGTGTCTGAAGGAATCAATCTGCTGATAGCTTGAAATTTCCTTCTTTTTCTTTTTTGTTTTTCCAATCTCTGTTTTGGCTATTTACATGAAAATCAGTGGCTAAAGTAGTGTACACTTCAGAAGTCAATTATTGGTTCTCCAATTGTCAAATTTCTTTCTACCGTCCAAGGCAAGTTAAACAGCTTGGCCATTATAAATTTGAAAATCTTGTTCACATTTATATTATGTTTAGCACTTGAAAAGAAAAGTGTTGCTTTCATAGCTTTAGCATATGCTCTTGCCTGTTAAAAAAAAAAAAAAAAAAAAAAAAAAATCAATTTTTACAATAATATCATATCTAAAAAATCAAAATAAAGTTCTAAGAGGGCACTTCAACAATAAAAAATTACAATTTTTATTAAAATATTTTAAGTTTGAATTATATATATATATGAGCATTGAGAAAATGAGGAATTCAAATTTGAATATGTTGCTCAGTCGACAGACATACTATTACTAAATAAATAATATATTGCAAAGTTAAAAAAAAAAAAAAAAAAAAAAAAAAGTTAATATTATGTAGTCCCTTTATGCTTATCTTTAAACGCGGATAGAGGGAATTGAAGTAAATGTCAAAAAATGTCAATTTTCAATGAAGACTCAAAAAAAGACTTATGAAGAGTCATTTGCTGGGGTCATCCCACAAAATTCACATGACAACAAAAGCTGTGTCACATTCATGAAAGAATATTAAGTTCTAAACTAATTAAGTCCAAGTTATTAAATGTGTTTAGGTGCAGGCCATGATTGATGTTTAATTTGTACAGTTTAATTTTCAGTATTGTTGAAGTTCATTTATTTCTTTTTTCAAAAATCAGAATTGGAAAATAAAGATATCTGTGAAGTTCTTTCCTTTTCCAAAAATGTTAGGTTGGTACTGTTAATAGTACAGTAGTTAAGTTCGTGATTTGTATAGTGCGAAAAATTAAAAATTAAAATCCTAATAATTCTTTTTCTTGTAAAAAGAAAATCTTAATTCATAGTGAACTTAGAGCTTGTTTAGTTACATAAATTTTTTTCTGTTTTTTATTTTCTAGTTTTAATTGAAAATAAAAAAATTTCAGTTTCAAAGAAAATCGAAAAATGAGTTAAAAACACGTTTATTTGTTATAATGTAAAGACTATTTTCAATTTCAAAATATCGAAAATTTATTTATTTAACAACAATTAATGATGATAATGGTGGTGGTGATTTGTTATGATGTAAAAACTAATGGTGGTGGTAAAGGTGAAAATGGTGGTGGTGGTAGTTGTGGAGGTGGAGTTGGAGGTGGAGGCAGTGGTAGAGGTGGTAGTGATAGTAACGAATGAGGTGGTGAAGGTGGTAGTGATAGTAACGAATGTGGAGGTAGTGATGGTAGCGGCAGCGAAAGTGGTGAAGGTGGAGGTGATGGTGGTGGTGGTTGTGGTGGTGGCGGCGGTGGTAGAGGCAGTGGTAGAGGTGGTAGTGATAATAACGAAGGAAGTGGTAGAGGTGGTGGAGGTGTTAATGGTAGTGGCAGCGGCAGCAAAGGCGGAGGTGGTGGCGGTGGTAGAGGCAGTGGTAGAGGTGGTAGTGATAGTAACAAAGGAGGTGGTAGAGGTGACAGCGAAGGTGGTGGTGGTGATAGAGGTGGTGGTGGTGAGATTATGGTATTTTTATTTAGAAAAATTAATTAAAAAAAATTTAGAAAACATCTTAAAATTATTTTCTAGTTTCATTTAAAATAATGAAAATAGTAAAAACAATGTTCTGATAAAAATTTTGTAGAACAGTTAAAGTAAATACAAAATCCTATTTTTTATTTTCATTTGAAAAATTTTCTAAAAAACTGGAATAATTTTCCTCAACTAAACTTGAAATTTCTAGAATTCAATTTCAAGTTTACTTGCAAATCAGCATTAGAGTTCCAATGAAAGAAAATATTTTTAAGTATTAATCAAATGAAATTAATAAACTAGTAATTCAATAGTCAGTCGGATATCTACTTTATAGTGTAAGAGATTAAAATTAAAACTTAGATAACCTTTTTATAAGATTTGTTTGGTACACCTTAAAATTGGAATTTATGTGGAATAAGATTCCAAAACTTTAGACATCTATTTTCAAGTTTATTTTTTAAATGATTAAAAAGATTTTATTGATTAAATTAATAATTATACTTAAAAATATATATCATATCAATAGAAATATTATTGGAGTTATTCAAATCTAAAAAAAAAAATAGAAAAAATTTAGATTATTTATATACTAAAGAAAAAATAAAATTCTATTCCAAAAATTGAATTCTATTCCCAATTCTAGGGTGTACCAAATATGCTTCAATTACCCAAAAAGCAAAAGTTAACGAAATAATGCATAATGCATACCTGAGTCACTATTGGCCATTGCAAATTTGGGGGAAGTTGAACAAAATCATCAAATTTTGTCCCTATTAGTATAGGAATTGCTGTCTGCAAAAACAGAAGGAAAAAAAAAAAAAAAAAAGTTAGAAACAGAACAATCAATTTACATTGAAACAGAGTGGTTCATTATTAACTTTAGGGCTCCACTTAAAAGGGGCAAAAAGAAAAACATATATATAAATAGAAAAACCATCAATTTTAGGGCTCCACTCTTCAATTTCAATTTGATTTTGGTGATATCATTAAATTAACACTAAATTATATGGGTCAAGCAATTGAATTTTTGACAACAGTAGTGTGTTCTTTTTCTGGGTTTAAGTACTATTATTAATTAATCTGTACTCTTTTATCCTTTTTAATTACTAATTATTGTTCTATAACTATCACATTTAAAACCTTACCAATAAATTATTAAGTTATTATATATTTTTAGCCTTTTTAAGATAATCATTTAACAAAGAACAAAACGAAATTGAAAATTAATTAATAAGTACCTGATTCCATTTTCTGGCTTGACTATACCATTCAATAACACTGCAAAACCACACAAATCATATGATAATTAATTAAAGAGTTTATTAGTAAAGCAGGATAATACTTAATTAGTTCTACTAAAACAAAGTTAATTAAGTATTAATTAATTTAATTACCTGTTAAGAGTACACCGACTAGTAAGATCAAACATGAACAAAATTGCTACTGCATCTTTACAGGCAATGGGAATATGATCAAGTGACCTACTATCACCTATATTCATAATTCATAATTTCATCATAAAAATCCCATAATTATGTGTAAAATGGGCTAAAATATTAAACAAATTCAAGTTAATTAATTAATTAATTAATCAACATACCTCCTACATCCCATATACTAAATGTAATCCTGGCACCTTGAACAAATAATGTTTTATCCATTAAATTCAATCCTGTCATATCCAAGCTCTTCTTTTCTTGCTCCTCTCCCACATACTTGATCTTCACAAATTCAAAAAAAAAAAAAAAAGATTAATGATTAATGATTATTGATTTTATCAATAGTTTATCTGAACATTATCAATCAGTAAGTGCATATATATTATTTAGGGAAAAAACTTAAATTTGAATCTCCTTCTCAATATTTAAAAAACAATTAAAGAAGAAAATTTCATATGCTTACCACAAAGCTTGTTTTTCCAATTTGACAATCACCCAACAAACTGATCTTCAAAGTGACTAAATCCGAATCTGTATTATACCCACTAAAAGTGTTGGTGGATGAGGTGGAGGTGGTGGTGGTGGTGGGGTTTTCCGGTAACCCCATATCACCATCTTCAATAGACTCCGGTGGGGGAGAAGAAGAAGACCGGCGAGTCAACCGGCGATATCTAATAGGCTTACCAATAGAACAAGAAAGAATTCTATCCCAAATAAACTGAAAAAACTGTCTAAAAACAGATACTCTCTCAAAAATACTCCACTTGATATTTACATGAACAATTTTTCGACAAATCTGTGTCATTTTCTCATAAAGAACAATCCTGGCCATGAAAATTATGGAACAAAAGCAGGTTTGCTTCAAGCTTTGTCATAGTTTATGTGTCTTATGATTGTGTTCTGTTCGTGTTTTATGGCATGTCTGTCTGTCTCTCTCTCTTTTTTTTTTTTAACTAAACTAAGTTATATGAAGGTGAGACTTTGTGTTATAAGGAAGAGAGACGGTTGACCGGTGTTATTTTGTATGCCAAAACAGTCCAAATTGCCGGCTTCTTTGGGTCTAACGTATTTTGGGCATTTGGGTCAATTTTGGGGTCCTTTAGGCATTAGCCCTAGGTTTAATAATGGGTTCTGTGAGAAGGGCATTTTGATCAATATGTTAAAAGGGTATTTTAGTCATTTTCGTAGGGTATTTTGGGAAATGGATTAAATGTATTTTTGAAGTGATAAAAGGAAAAAAATAAAAAAAAAAAAGTGTTAGAAGAGATAGAACTTTGTCTATATACACGTAGCACAAGCATCTTGTGATGTGTTATTTAGATAAAAGGAAGTGTTAGATTTGAGAATGTGATGCTTATTATAAGGAAGGAATAATTGGGTATAGACATTACACACTGAAAAATGGTGTG
Source organism: Vernicia montana (assembly GCA_949750685.1). NCBI lineage: Eukaryota > Viridiplantae > Streptophyta > Magnoliopsida > Malpighiales > Euphorbiaceae > Vernicia > Vernicia montana. Next base: position 6,539 of record CATKHJ010365115.1, on the reverse strand, counting down.
AGGGTGAGACATAATGTGTTTTTTTTATAAGAGATATTATATAAATATAAGCCACATCGAAACTCAAATTTAATTTTGATTATGATTTAAATTCGAGACCTAAATGATTATATTATTATTGAATTAAAAGTTTATTAGTATCAAAGCCTCATTTTACATTTTACTATTAAACTAAAATCTTATTCACTATGAGATGTGATGATTTGTTAATATGAAAATTTTATTTTTTTATTATATTAAAAAATAAAATAATATTATTGCTTTTTTTTTCTAAAAAAAAAGAGGTGAAAAAACAATTATCTATTCATCTTGAAAATTAATATTCATAGAAAAAGGAGACAGAATGATTGTGCCTTTAGAAGGTGTTTTCATTATTTTTGGTAAAGAATTTGAAAAATGAATTATTATAGATTTTGAATTTCTTTCTTAAATGTTTTACCTTTTTATGTATTGTTAGTTTATTGGAATTGAAAAGAAGAGAGTTTAATTTATATAGAAAAAAATAAATAAATGTTAATTTAAACCCTAATGAGTTGCTCTATAAATTATTTTGAGGAAAAAGAAAAAAAAAAAAAAAAAGAAGCTTATGTGGAGTTGAAATGTTTCCTTTTGGTCACCAACTATGCCTTTCAAATAAAGAGTTCTTGAAATACAAATATAATTTTTTAATTTATATTAAAAGAAAATTTGATAGTAATCACAGCAACAATGCTAAACAAATCAATGATAATAGTTAATCATTTTGAAAAAAAAAAAAAAAAACAAATCAATGATGAATTAATGAATGTAAATTGCCTAATAGAATTAACCATTTAACCATAATAATTTGATGTTATGAACATGAAAAGTATTATAATGCATCACTGTAGTTAAGGTTAACAAAGTAATATGATTATTAAAAATGTTGATCTTTGATTGGTGGATCTAGAACAAAGTTTTTTATTATTATTTATTTTTTTTTAATGAGAAGTTAGATCAAAGGGACTTTAAGCCTTTTGGAAATTGGAATAAAGCAAAAGCTGCTCAGATCACCACAAATGGTCTCAAAAACCCCCTTTTTCTTTTTAACTAGTCACAAAAAGAAAAAAATTAAGGGCAAAACTATAATTAAAGAAAGAATTTTATTTGTGTGTGTGAATTTTATTTTTATTTTTTATAATCAATTGCATATGCATTTTTTTTTTCAATCATGTGTATTTAATAATCAATACATTTTATCAAAATAATAAATATATTCAATGATGTAGCAAGAAAATTTTTTTATTAGTGCCAAATTTTTTAAACTATAATTTACATTAAAGTGATATATATAATTAAACTAATTTTTATATATTTAAAAAAAATTCACATAAAATAAGAAAGCTAAATATAATATATAGTCAAATTTTTATAATTTTACATTTAAAAATTTTATATTTTAGAGATTAAAGAGACCATAGTCACCTCGATCCCTCCCTAGCTCCATCATTGAATATATTATTTTATGTAAATATATAATATCACTCATATTCCTTTATTTCATTCCTTTTTCCAACTTATTTTTTTTAACCTATCTATTATATTTTCTCCTTTTTCTTCTTGAAAAAATTTAAAATTTCTCTTTTTTTTTCTACTATTTAAGAAAATTCAACAAAAATGAGATGAAATGTTTTAAAAAAATAAAAGAGATTTTTTTTTTTTTAACATTAGGGAAGAGAAATTTAACATAGATAAAATTTATATCACGTTCGCTTATAAAATAAATTTAACTTATTATTATATTAAGACATCAATTAAAGAAAAATTGAGAAAGATGAATGGAGTGAAAAGATGAGAAAAATAATTATTTTTAATATTTTAACAATAAATTTCAGCCAATATATATAGTGGAAAAAAATATTCAAACACTTAATTAAAAATTAAATTATAAATACGTAATTATAAAAATGAAAAAACTTTAAACACCAACATGTAGTTATTCATTTCCATAAAATAAAATAAAAAATTATATATTCATTTGTTAATTAGTATTTTTTTTATCACAAAAATGTACTAGTAATTATTTAAAAATTTCAATATAGTATATTCTCTTTTATAATTATATAAAATTTATTTGATATAATTATTTGTAGATCTCATATATTTATAAATATATAATTTTCCATAGCATAATTTATCAAATACATTTAATTAATAATTTCAAAGAATGTAATAATTACTTTTACAAGTTCAAAACATCAATCAAATCAAATGTTTAATGTTATTATTTAATCTTTTATAATAAAAAATCCATCATTAAAATATCAATAACTCTTTTATTTTTTAATTAAATACAAAATGGAAAAAAAAAAAATTAAAAAGGAAGAAGGTCTTGCCTTAAGTGGTATTGGGGTTGGTTATAGTGGCACTGAATCTTTCTCTTGAATCAACCTATATATATATATATATATATATTCAGATGTTATTATGATGCTACTAGTAGATGTGGTCATGGACCACAGTTTTGGCAGTTGCCAAGAAAACTTTATATTTTTTTTTTTGGGACAATTCAGAAAAAAAAAAAAATGAAAAAGGACTTTTGGGACAATAGCATTTGATAGAACATCATTTCCAAACATACCCTTTATAAATAACAAAAATATAGCAAATTTACATTTTGATCTTTATTGATAAGAACAAAGTGATGGTCATAAAGTTTTGTTTTTCATATATATCTAAAAATAAAAAGCCTTTGAAAATTTCAATGTTTCTCAAAAAGTGGGAGTTGTATTCAATTACAAAACTCCAACCATAACCACACAATTTAACATTGATGTTTTATTAAAAATCCTTAAGGTATATAGTTTTACCTCATATATTAAATTAATTAGTAATAAAATATAATTTTTTTATTTTTTTAGTAAAAAAATATTATTTTTTTATTTTATATATTTTTATCTCATTAAATTAGTATATTGATTCAGTGTAACTAAAACTTAACTTATGTTTTATATATCAACATTTGAGATTTTATTGAATCTATTCTCCTATTTTGGAATTGATATTTGCAATTAATAATAGAATGGATTTTTAAATAGGAATTTTTTTTTGTCACAATCAAACTCTAAATTATATATTATGTAATCAATATTCAATAATTTTTAATACTCTAATATCTAGAGTAATACAAGTTTCAATATGTTAAAAGTTAGTTTCATACTAAATTTGAAAATAATTTAAAATTTTAAGGATTGAACTTTGACTAATTTGAAATGTTAAGAAATATTTTTTTAAATTAAGAAAATTTTCATTCAAAAAAAATTAAATTAAAAAATTTTGCATAAATTAAAAAACTCTACAAATTGAAAATATTAAAAAAATATAGTAATATTAAAAAATTACAAAAAGAATCAGAGAATAACTATAAAAATAATTCATAATAAGTTAATCAGCATTTAATAATCCAAATTCAAAATTATTCAATTCAAAATGACTTAAATCCAATCCTTCTAATATAATTCGATTATTACTTATAAAAAATAATTATTTAATTAATAATTAAATTACTTAATGTTTGAATATATATTTTATATTATTTTCGACAAAATTTACTTCAATTAAAACTCGAACTTGAAACTTCATAATTTTAAAGACAATTTTAACATTACTGAATACCAATTTTATATTATAAGTATCAAAATTCAAGTCTTATATGTTCAAAAACCCTAAATAAAAGTAAACTAATTTGCATAACAAGAACTAAAAATTAAAATTGCACTAGAAATAATAAAAGTGGCCCCCAAAATTGAAATATTTTAATACTATTTTTTTGATGGTGCATTTGGTATAGGGGAGGGCCTTGATGAGGTCGGTCTAAGGGTGGACACCTAGACTAAAACCACCTAACTACCTTTCATATACTATTTGTTGGGTGGGTATGTAGTCCATCAAATGGTGGTGTTGGTTAGGATATAACAAAGTAAATGCCAAACTATAATTAATCATTAAAGAATAATATTGAAGTTTTTTCTTATCAAGCAATTAGAAGCAAGTATATATGTGCAATAATGTCAAAGCTTATAGATATTTTAAAATTTTTTATTTGATTAATTAAGAAAATTGTTAGTTAATTTATTAATCACCACAAGTAAGCATGATTAGGTAATAGGTATAGTTTCTTTTCTTTTTGATTTGATTGTGATTATAACAATTTAATTTGAGTTTTGTTGCCAAACTCATTTTGATGTAGTACACGTGTTGGCATATCAAAAAGAAATTAATTGAAAAGCTTAGGAATTCAATCATGGTGGCAAACATACAAGAAAATTGAGTGATGAACCTTCTTAGCTAGCTACTAGAGTTTACTAAGAAAAATGTTTCTTCTTGTGTCAAATCAAATTGTTGAATAAAACTAAGAATAAAATCACCATATTTTCAACTTTCTTGTGGGCAAGCCATCTGCAGCCTGTAGTTTAGTGTGAAAGCCAAATTTAACTAATTGTTACATTTTTTTATATATTAATAATTGTTACTCTTAAATAATACTCCACATTTACATGCCAAAAGGAAAAGAGACTCAAAACTAATATTTTGGTAATCGAGAGGTATTAAGTTTTATTTTATTTATTTAATTAATTTATTGATGTGGTTTAAAATCATCTAAGTCTTAATTAGGTCCAATAATGACAAAGTTTATTTAAGATACTGCCACCTATAAGTTGGTGATATGAACCCAATTAGTAAATAAGCCCACTAAAAACTTGAAATTCGTCTGGCGAAGCACTAGCTTATCATCGTCCTCATTATAAAAGTTTATCTTTGTTCTCAATGGTCATTGAGTGCATTAGGACAAGAGTTGTCACATCAGATAGAACATGGCGAAAATAAGCATGCTCATGACAGTGCACATAGCGATTAAATATATGTATAGTATCAGAAGATTGACACAAGAAAAGTGGCTTGTTCCATCAATTCGGACTTCAACTCTCTTTTTTACCACTAGGATGCGGCCATCTATCATCTATGGACCTATACACCACCATAAAATGAGAACTCACTCACTCATGTAAGGGATGAGGAAACTTTTGTAAGTCCACTTTCACTAAACACTCTCAATAAAATGATAAGAGAGTTATTCTCTCTTTTAAGGACTCCTTCAACTTTAAATCCACTGACTTAAGTATCGGAAGTTTCCTTCATAATTCTAATCTATTATCTCTTTGTTTACAAGCTCTAAATGACTTCCCTCACTCAACGGGCTTTATATATATCCAGACTGAGGTATTTTTTGCTACGTGCTCACCATCTCTAAGACCCTTCATCAATATGAGCTTTCCATCCTGGAATAGGCTTGCATCACAAGGATGAAGCATATTTTGGCCCATCATTTATTTATTGATATTTATTTATTGTTTTAATATTTTGCAATTACTAGTTTCAAAATTTTTTTTGCAATTATTAAATTGTAATTAATACAGTGTACATAAATATTATATTATTTACAATAAAAGAAAAACATTTATATCATTACTTCAATGAAAATAATTTTAGTTAAAATGGCTTAATATAATTTCATCCATGACCAATAATGTTGTTGGTGAATTTTTATGTACCGTATTAATTTCATTTTCTTGATTTATTACATTATATTAGATTCATATCTCTCACATAATAAAAAATAAAAAATAAATCACATTTAGATTAAGAAATTTGTGTATATAAAAATATATATGATTATTTTAATATGACTGAAAATTTCCATTAATTGATTTCAAACAAAAATTCCATCAATTATAATCATTAAAGCAAAGAGCAAGTCAATTTCCCAATGAACTCTTTGATTTTTTTTTAATTAAATAAATACTTTTGCTGCTTTTAAGATTAGTTGGGAGCTTGAAAATGACTTTTTCCATGGTTATACTTATAACCATTCAGCTATGAAATGTTCTCATTCAAATATTGTATTAAAATCATTTTTTGTATTAAAAATATTTTATAACTGATGACTTACGAGTTTAAATTTCAATCAAAAGATATATTAAGAAAAAACCATGCACGCTAGCTAAGTGTGTGCTTGGGAAGTTTTAATTGATTAATCAAAACTAAAAAAATTAATATTGAAGCTTTTAATATTTATATGAAGTACTTTAATTTATTGATTCCCAATGGATAAATCTAGTGATTAATCATGCTGATTAAGAGGCTCTAACCCTCTAACCAACATTCAATATATTCCATGGAGATTTGGATAACAAGTCCATTGGAAAAGACTAAAAAGATTTGTACATGTCACCAACTCCCAAATTGGACATCAATTTAGTATTTATCCATTTTTCTAAAATTTGGATTTTCTTTTTGGAATAAAAATAAAAGATCATTAGCTTCCTTAATTAATTTCATGCATGATTTGCTGGGCATTCAATCTTCAAAATTTATCATAAAGGTTCCTGATTTATAGTTTAATTATACTATTCTTTTGGGTATGGAATAATTTTTATAGCCCAATAGTCAAATCTCTATCATATAAAATTTAATTATCAAAATTTAAATTTTAACATATTTTTCTTTAAAAAAAAAAAAAT
>CATKHJ010365046.1:0-28291 GCA_949750685.1 Vernicia montana | reverse complement strand
CAAAATTTCTCGTTTACTCCAAAATAATTAAATAATTAATTGTTTTAATTGAAATTTAGAAGGAAAGTATAAACTGATATTTACATGGAAAAAATAAAAGGAGAAGGGGATTGATTGAGACTTGGATTTAGATGTCAAATGTGCTTACGTACCCCACTGAATGGAGATCAAAATCCACGTAGTTCGTTCCACTACGAGGTGGAAGGGGGTTTAAGAATCGGTCAGATTTGATTGGTTTAATTCGGTTTGGGGTTTGAGTGAGAGAAGATAATTATACCTTCTATATAGGGAGACTTTGAGTGGGCGGAGTGATTTTACGGATCGAAATTCTGTTTTATCGATTTTGGTTTAGAAAAAGGGATTAATTTGGTGACTTGGTTGCTTAATTACCCAACTTTAATTAATTAAAAGGATTAATTAATTAAAAGAATTAATTAATCAAGTTGAGTGAAAACTAATTGAAAAATTAATTAATTAATTAAAATTAATTTTTAATTAATTAAATAATTAAGATTACTCAAAATGAGTAAGAAGACTAATTAGAGAGAGAAGGGAGTAAATAGATAGCAAATCAACAAATGCTCAAAGGTGTGAAGAAAATGAGAAATGGAGTGGGGTATTTATAGGAGCAGATGGTGTGGAAAAAAGATCAAAAAAGGCTTGGAAAGTGGAAAAAATGAGGGGTAAAATCGAAATTCTGAAAAAAAAAGTAAATAGCCGCGAAACACCATGGAGGAAGCGCGTGGGAATCACGCGCGTCCGCCAGATATCCTGGCGGCATCCGCCGGGACGTCTGGCCGATGCATCGATGGTCCCGGCGGATGTGTCAGTATGGGACTGACGCGTTAGTACGGCACAAAAAAAGATGCGTGTTGGTGGATCAGCCGGCCATTCCAGCGGATTCGCCAGGTGTTCCGGTCGGAGCTCCGGCAGCAGACATTCAGAGTATGATTACTGACTTTTTTTTTTTTCAATTTTTGGGTCAATTTTTGAAACTTTCGGGTCAGTTTTCGAGGTATTATGAGTTCCGAAAAATTACCGGTCAGTGGCGGCGGATCCGAAATTAATTATTGAATATTTTGGCAGTCAGTTTTGAAAAAATGTTGTCTGGTACAAATACTCCGGTCAGAATCAGAAAAGTGCCGGTTTGGATAAAAAAAATATTCTAGTCAGTTCTGGTGAATTAAAAAATAATTTTGAATGTACGAAAATGAGGATTCACAACTGTATGTATGAATAGTATCATGTGAACAATATCCATGAACAGTACCCTGCTACATTTATTATTGTTTCCTGTTACTGTAACAATAACATAAAAAAAAATTGTGTGGTTACTATTCACTTAATTTTTTATTTTACACCCGTTTTTCAAAACGGATTGCATCAAATTCCTTAAAATTTTCTCTTCCTCGCAATATATCTCTTTTCTCAAAATATGATATTGCCCTGGATAGTAATCCCACTTCAGTCCCAATAAAATCTTTTCTAATGTGGAAGATCGGTCTATACTGCAATCACAGAGCATACTAAGAATATTAATGGAATTACCAAGTAGCTCTGATACCACTTGTTGCGAAATTAGAAACGGATTAGAGCATACTAAAAATATTAATGGAATTACCATTAACGTGGAAGATCGGTCTATACTGCAACCACATAGTATGCTAAGAATATTAATGGAATTACCAAGTAGCTTTGATACCACTTGTTGGCGAAATTAGAACTAAATTAGAGCAAGAACATATCTAATAATTTGAGAAAAATAATATGGACACCAGATTTTACGTGGAAAACCTCAAACAAATTAGGATAAAAATTATGGGTAAATATAGAAGAATTTCACTATGAAAAATAATAAGAGTTACAACCTCTCTCTTTATACTACAATGAGAGAACAACGATACTCTCTCTTGAAATAGGAAAAACATTCTCTGTATTTTTCTCTCATTATAAACTCTTTCTATTACTTAGAGATTTGAGATGCTTAGAAATTTATGAGGAGATGCCTATTTATAGATATTTCCTACGCGTTTTGAATGCGTAAATGAGCTGGCTTCTTATTCTCAATTCGGTGCCAGCTTCTTCCTTCTTTTTTTTAATTTCATTTTATAACATGTGAGGTCCATCACATATTTTTCCAGCCAATAAATACTATATTAGAATTTCAAATATACTTAATTAAATTATCCCTGACTGATAAAGATCATACACATAATAGAGAAACTTCATAATATAGATGCTGGGAGTTTGGGAGACAATTAAGGATTGATGTTTCTTTTATGGGCATGAAAATAATATATCAAACAATAAACTCATAGCTGAAATAAATTTCAGCATAAAGAAAAGAAAACATACTATTCACAAACGTATACTCCATTGCCACTAAAAATGGAGAGAAAAAAAAAATAAAAAGCTTAGACCTGAATTTTTTCCTTTTGCTTGATATTAGCAGTGGCCTGGTGAGAAAAAAATTCTTTTAAATCTCACATTGTAAATTACATGTTGTAGTAAAAGTTTGTTAATTATTGCATTCAAAACACATAACAAACGTATAAGATATATGAAATAAGTAAACATTAATAAGTTAAATATACTTTGAATAATGTAAATCAGTTGTGGTATGGTTGATGGTATGAAAAGTGAAAGGCAAGTTAATATCAGGTTTTATATACTTTTTTAGTTTTTAATAAATGACTTACATATATCACACTTTTTTAGATAAATTCAATAGTTTTATCATATATATAATATTTATTTTTTTAGATAATATAATATTTATTTTGAGAGCAATGTGATTGAGGAAAATTTAATTTCATGTTTATTTTTTTAAAAAGAAAAGAAAATAAAAGAAAAGGGCTCTGGGCTGCTTGAAGTCAAACTGAATTACAATAAGGGTTTTTTACACAAAAACATTAAAAAAAAAATATTATAAAAATACATCCAAAAAAAAAACTTAAAAAAATGTCTATTCAGCTACTTTTTATTACAAAAATACTCTCATTGACTATTAAGGAAAAAATATGTGATTGTGAGTTTTCTTGGAATGAGTTTTTTTGGAATGACAACCTAATAATATTATTTAAAAAAAAACTCAACAATTCTAAATTTATTTTTAATATTATTATAAATTTAATTTTTAATATTATTATAAAATTAATTTTTTTTTATTTTTTATTTTATGAAATAAGCTTTTAATAATCATATATATTTTAATAAATGAAAACTAATTTAAACAGAAAATACATAAAAATAATAGAAACTAACAGTGGTAAGAAAAATTAATAATAAGAAAAAAAAATTTTTCATTTTTATATAGTTTAATTGATTGGTGTAGTCAATATTTTTGCTATCTACAAATATATTGATAAATTGACAATAATGTCAAGAAGTGTATTAGCACACTTTAAAAAAAAAAAAAACAATAAATGGTATATGTTTACGAAAATATGGTATACGTTACGTATATATTTGATATTTGCAACTACTTAATATTTATACATATTATAAATATAAAAAAATTAAAAATATAAAATAACAGTAAATGGTATACGTATACCATAAATTGGTATATGTTTAGTAGGTTTTTGGTATCTACAATTATTTTATATTTATACAGATTGAAAATATGAAAAAAATAAAAAGATAAAGTAACAGTAAATGATATACGTATACCATAAATTGGTATACTTTTAGTAAATTTTTGATATCTGCAACTACTTTATATTTATACATATTGGAAATATGAAAAATTAAAAAAGATAAAGTAACAGTAAATTGTATACATATATCATAAATTGGTATACTTTTAGTAGATTTTTGATATCTGCAACTACTTTATATTTATACAAATTGAAAATATGAAAAAATTAAAAAGATAAAGTAACAGTAAATGGTATGCGCATACCATAAATTGATATACTTTTAGTAGATTTTTAGTATCTGCAATTACTTTATATTTATACAAATTAGAAATATGAAAAAATTAAAAAGATAAAGTAACAGTAAATAGTATACGTATATCATAAATTGGTATACTTTTAGTATCTGCAACTACTTTAATATTTACATATTAATTTAATTTAATTAATTAATTTAATTAAAAAATAATTAAATTAATTAACTACGTGTGGTATATAAAAAATAATTAATGGATTTTTTTTCTAAAACAATAATTAATAAATGCAATTAAAAATAATAATAATAATAATAATAATAAAGAAAACTATATATAAAACAATAAACATATATGCACATATAAATCAATCATGTAAAGAGAGAAGAATACTTGAAGAAATACACTACAAACTATCAAAACCAGAACCAATTGATTCAACAAATGTCAAATTGATTCAGTCTCCTAAGAAAAATCAAGATCAGCCTTTGACATGTCAAATTGATTCAACAAATGTAAACAACAAATGTTTCCAGAGTACTTCAATAATTATAAAAATAAATGCAATTAAAAATAAATAATAATAATAATAATCAATTTTGAATTTTTGCTTCAATAAAAATAATACATACATATGAAAAAATAAAATAAATTCATTTTTTATGATATTAAAACAATACAGATGTTATAATAATTTAATTAATAGTAATAATAATAATTAATGAAAAGGAAGTATGAAATCTAATCAAAATTAATTGTCATTATAAAAAAAAAAAAAAAAAAAAACAACAACAACAACAACAAGAGCCACAAATGTAAAGAGTGTATTTAAAAAAAAAATAAAAAAAGAGGATAAAAATAAATGAGATAGTAAAAAAATAAAAGTGATGATTAAATTATAATTAAAAATTAAAAAAAAAGTATATGAGTAATTTCCTCTAATATGTAATTAGCGAAACTCAAATGGAGCCTATTATCAATTGAGCCTATAATCCGACCCACCGAAGTCAAACTTCAATTATTTTTTCTTGATCTAATCAATTGAGCCAATTTATTTATTATTATATAACTAAAACGCTTGCTGCTCAACAAGCTTTTACCATTTTTTTTAAAAAAAATTTTACTTTTAAATGAGCTTTTGTTTTTATTATTTTTAATTTAACTTTTAAATGGGTTTCTTAGGTCATTGTTCTTGAAACTAAATATAGGCAAGTGATTGGTTCGGTTACCAATCGGTTATTAATTTTTATTAACCGAACAAATCAAAATTAAATATTAATTGAGTCGACTTAACTGAAATAATTATAAAATCAAATTAACCGAACTGAAATATTGAATTTCAGTTAAATCGATTACATTGTGTTTTTTCGGTTAAAAAATAAATATTATAAAATGTCTTTCACTTTAAATACAGATATATTATGAGTATTTATCATTTAAACATTTGAATTTTCTAATTTATTTATTTAAGAAAAAAAAAAGTAAATAATGGTATGAAATAATAACATAAAATATTAAAAACAAATATTTTATCCTAATATTTCATAAATTTAAGTATACAAAATAATTGTACATCAATTAAATTATAAATTCATAAAAAATGAAAAAAAAAATATAAGTTTATAAATTAATTGGCACATTAAAATTTCTAATTTATTTATAAAAAAAAATAAAAAAATAAGTAAATTAGTTGGTTTGATTCGGTTAATTTTGTAAATTAAACTTCTTATAATTGAACCAAAAATAAAAAATTATAATTTTTATACTTTTAATTGAACTGAATCAATCATTTCATTTAACCGAACTAATTTAATTGAATTATATCGGTTCGGTTCGATTAATCGGTTTTTACCAATTAATGCTTATTCTTACATGGAAGAATGACTTTTCAAGGGGTTTTTTTTTTTAAATGAGTTATATAAATTTAATTATCTAAAAAATAATTTAAAATGAACGTGTTATTTTACTATTTGATTTTATTTTTAATATATTATTTTTATCCATTTAAAAATATTTTTATTTTACCAACTTATTTTTAATTTCAAAATATTTATTTGTTATTCTATCACCACTTCAATACATTTCAACATTTGTTATATTTCTCTTTACTCATGTCATTTTCAAGTAAATTTATAATTTTGTTCTCTTTTCAAAAAAATTTAACAACTAATAAATATTTATATTTCTTTTTTTTATATTCAAATTACTGATTTTAATTATTTTTTCTAATTTTTTTCTTTTTAGTTGAAGCAATAAAATAAAAAAATAAGTCTTCTGATCTTTCATTTCACCAACAGATGCTCGAATCAATTCAAAAAATGTCTTTATATATATATATATATATATATATACACCATATTGTAAATATTTTTGTAATATGTAAATATTAAAATTTTTAATATTGTGTGCATTTATATGTATATTATTATATTTTATATACCAATATATTAATACATTAGTTTTTTTATTTAAAATAATATAAAATGTACCGTAACACATATTTATTTACTTATTTTTATCTAAATTCATATCAAATAAAATATATTAATTTTTAATAGTGGGACAAATTGGATTTGATAGAATATTATGAAACAATAATTTTTAAAATTAACTCATTTAAAACAGACACTTCAAACAAGTTATTAATAAACAAAACCCTACTAATTAAGTTTAAAATTAACAATTATTTTTTTTACGTGATGGAGGTCTATAAATAAATAGGTTTAATTTTTCATAGAAGGGAATGGGGATGAAGATGGCTAGTAGTAGGGGTGTTTATGGTTCGATTTGATCGATTTTAGAGTAAATATTTTTAACCAAACTAATAAAGTCGGTTTTTAAATATTTTAATTCTTAACCAAACCAAATAATACTAAAAAATATTCAAACCAAAACTATTTAGATTCGGTTTGAATAGTCGGTTTGATAAAAATAAAAAATTAAAGAGATTAAAATTATATTACTAGATAACAATCAACCTTATCAATACTTAAATAAAAAAAAATATAAATTTCAGATTGTGTACTTGAAATTTTATAGCATAATAATAATAAATTATAATGAAATATTTTCAATAAGTTAGTAGGGATCAAAATAACAATATAAAAATCATCTAAAATATAAAAATGCACTATATATTTTTAACTTCTAAAAAATTTAAAAAATCATTTGCATATTAGTAAAATACATATCTAAAAAATACATAGTTTTATCATATTATTGGTTCGGTTTGATTTAACTGGATTTTTATTTTTTAAACTAAAACCAAATCAAAATTTTGATTTATAAAAATTTTAAAATCGTAACCAACCATAAAACAATATAAACTACGATTTTTTGTTTGAATTAAATTGGATCAATTTAATTTGATCGGTTTGATTAATTTTTGTGCAGTCCTAATTAGTAGATAGAGTGCCATCCCAATCCAATATCCATACATGAATTTTAAATTTGAAGCAAAGATTCCTCCAACTGCCATCTTCTTCTTCTTCTTCTTCTAATCTAATCCACTCTTAACTAAATTCATAATGAAAATCAATTATTTCTTATTATAGCAGAGCTTGGCTAACATTCAACCAAACTATCTGCCTTACTCAAAATGATTCATAGAAATCAAATTATCAGTCGCTGGCTTGCTTTTCACTTAAGTGTGTTTACTTGGTTCATTAATTACCCTGGTCTACCATCCTACTTAAAACTGCGGACGTGCTAATTAGTAATTAGAGAGTTAAATTTATTCCAAAACGGATACTAAGTGTAAAATGATCTTAAAATAAAGACTATAATTTAAACCTCACAAAAATTAAACTATCCTCCTCTTCAGGTTAAAAAAAAAAAAAAAAAAAAAAACTCTTAATCACTTACAGTCCGTTTGGTTCATGAGACTACTTAATTAAGTTATAATATTAGTAAATAACACTATATTTAATACATATGATATATATTGGATTTAATAGTCCTAAAAGTTTAGCTAACTCATGAGATTAATATTATCTAAAACCTAACCCTCTATATTTTTAGCAAATCATCTCCAGTATGATTACTAAATTCATAAAATTTTAATCCTTAAAATAACTTTTATTTTTTTACTTTATTTCTCAAAAATGACTTTAATTTTTTAATTTATTTCTCAATTGCCTAACTTATACTATGGATTAAAATATTTATACCAAATAAGGTTTACTATATGCAATTCTCTAACTAAGTTTAGGATTAACTAAGCTTATGATTAAAACTAATGTTATGAATTATGAATTTTTGAACCAAATGGACTGTTAGAGTTTATGTTATTTTAGACTATAAATTAATAAATTAATAATTGGTTATTGGTTTCAAAAAAATCAATAGTTGTTAACTTCAGCTCAAAAATGATAGTTGGTCTGGATTTGGAGCAACTCATATAAATAGACCCAAAAATAAAATAATAGATCCGGCTGCACATTGTGAGCCCAATTCTTCTTTAATCCACCAAAATATATTAGGGTTTTTTTACATTCATTTTGTGATTATTTAAAAACCCTTGTAAATTCTTTATAAATAGCTATGTAAAGTTATTATGTACTTTTATCACTCATTTCAATAAAACAACTTATTTTGCTTTAGATTTGTGTGATTACCTTGTTCAAAATTGACGATTCTTTGCAATATATATTCAACCTTTACTTGACGGCTTCTTGCAGCTTATATATCAGACCCATAAATAGAAGTTAACGGTGCTGACCACCTACATATCGAAAAAATCAAGTTAATTTATTTGTACAGATCATTAATTGAAAGTTGACGGTGTTTTGATGTCTATATACCATAGATTATGTTAATTAATTGCATTGTTCTTAATTAATGTAATATTGACATAACTGAAATAAAAGATCCCTAATTAAAACAATTTGAAAAAGTATTAATTCTAATTGATTTGCTTAAGTTAATTTTAGGGTTAATAATAATAGCATATGAAATTAGATAATCAAATTTTAACACGTAAAAATTGCAATTTAATCCCTTTGTTTATTCAAAATTTGTAAACAAGACCTATTACTCAAAATGTTGACGAAATGCTCAATTACTTTTGTAAAATAAAGTTGATTATATTACACTTGGTCCTTAATATCTGGTGGATTCTGGGCGAAAAAAAATATACATATATCTGGTGAATGATGCAAAGACAAGACGTGGACACCATGAGATAAACAAGTAGCATCGTTTTGTCCCCACGAGCCAACAATTTGCCGACCACTTGCTTTCCATTTGCTTATACTCTTCAAAAATCGCACTCTCTTTTCACCAATTGCGGGCTTCAAAGCGATTGATACATACATTATCACAATCATCCCATTTTTATAACTATGCCACACAAATTAATTAATTAATAATATATTTAGAAATTAGAATTATAGATTACAGATTTGGTGCCAAAAAAAAAAAAAAAAATTATAGATTACAGATAATACATATAATAAGTGATGATAAGATCAAGAATGGGATAAGCACAAAGGTCACCATCCTATTCCCATTAATGATATTCCATAATGTAAATAATACTAATAAATTATATCAAGTCACATATTTATGGACTTTTATAATTAGTATGTCAATAATAATTTAAAAAAAAAAAAGAAGAAATTCTTATATAAATTCAGTCTATTATTTTATTTATAAATTAACTCAATAAAAATAAAGTATATTAATTAATTATGCAATGTAAAATAATTAATGTGTATTATTTTTATTGGATTAGCCTATAGATAAACTGATAGACTGAATTTAACTAAAAATTTCATAAAAATAAGATCATAATTATTATGAATTCTAAAATCAAACTATATATATTTTTTAACATCATAAAATTCTTAAAAAATATTTACTAAAAAATAGAATATTATTAAAGTTTAAATTTTTAATCTCATATATTATAAATTAAATAAAATTATTAATCCGGTAAAATTATTTTACTGTCAAATAATAATAAATTAAAAAAACAACTAGTAAAATTTTAAATCAGAAGAGGACATTGAAACAACAAAAAGGAAAAACAAGAATAACAAACAGAAGGGACCATCATCGAGCGTCAAAAAAGGGGGCCCAGTGACTCACAGGCCCTGATGAAAATGGTTTTTCGGTGAGCGCGTTTCAATTTTTAATTTTAATTTTTTTTTTTTTTGCTTCTGAGGATTGTGGGGCCCACTATTTTAAATTTCAGGTTGGCGAGAGAGCCGTTAATTGAAGATCGGAGCCTTCAGATTCAAATATGAAAAAATAGATTTGTATTTGAATTGCACACAGGCAGGACAGGACAGAAAAATGGTACATATTTATGTGGATTTATCATTATTCTATTTTTTTTTTAATAGCATAAATGACATACTAGTTTTCAATGTGTTTATTTTTCGTGGCTAATTAGACGTGGTTTGATTAATTTTTCTATATCTTTAAAGGTTTGAGAAGTGAAATATTTTAAATTTAAATAATTGGTAAGAGATATTAAAAGAAAAAGTTACTCTTATTGTATAATTTATAATATTATTTCAGTTTATTATATGTCTCTAATATAAAAAAAAATATTTATTTCTCGATTTTTTTTTGCCTATGCTCATTATTTTATTATATTACAATATTGCCCTTTTGCTCCATCTCTATTCTCTTATTAATAATTCTTATTTTTATATTTTTTTTCAGTTGGGATTAGATAAATCTCATTAGGTGTGTAACTTAATCAGGAAAGTGTCCCTAAGAAGGGAAATTAATTGAAGTAGTTAATTTAAATAAAATAACACATACATTATTTCTACGGCTGCTAACTTAATTTAATTTTATCAATCAAGTATAATTGAAGAAATATTTTTATTGTAAGTTGATCCAAAAATTTTCTTGAAATTTTTAAATTTAATTTAATCATATATACCATAATGAATGTATATATATATATGGACAAAGTAAAAAATCCTACAAATGGAACAAAGTCATATGGCTCCAATCATTCTCTAATAAGTGAAACAAAGCTACAAGCTGGAATTGGAAATCCTATATTATTATACCTCTAATTAAATGACCCTGATTCACAACACATTTGCAGGTCAAACACTTTAAATTATAGATTCCAGCTTCATTGCACTTTAAAGAAAAATTAAAACAAAATAAAATCCAGCTTCAAATAAAATCGTGTCCCTTCCCTTGATTTGGTCTATCTATGCCCGTCCATTTAATCCAGATCTAAATTACAAAAATAAATAAATAAACAAATAAAAAGCTTGGCTAAAAATTATATTATTCTTATATAGAAAAGGAAAACCAATTATATTTCTTTCACTTTGTTGTTCCATACTACTCATAAAATATTCATTCCAATGATCAATATACAGAATTGTATAGTGAAATTTCTAATGTTGTTTTCATTTCTTAAAAAAAAATGAAAAAGGTGTTCAATTGATGTATTGATTTTTTTTTTTTAAAGAAATTAAACAACGGTTAAAATTTAAACTTTTTAATTTTAAATTTTATAAAAGTCTTGGACCATCTAATTTAGTGATAAGTTTTTTTATTGGCTTTTTTTATGGTATATTTAATTTATAGATAAATTTAAATTTATAATCGTTATATCGCTTATTTTTAATATTAACTGTTAAATGAAATTCATTTATAATCGTCAAGATTAAAAATAAAAAAATTATTATAAATTTAAATTTATCTAAAAATAAGTTACACTGCGAAAGACTCTTTCTGCTCTTATAAGAAGTAAAAGAAGTTTTTATCATTTGAGTGCTGAAATCTTGGTTGAGTTCCGCTTTGCACTGCTGCCTATTTTTCGGTTGTTCCAGAATGGCAATAAGAAGAAAAGATAATGACAGTTAGGTCCCTTCAAAATAGGATTACATCTCCAGTGGGCCAGCAACTCGTATCCATAATTTTTTAGTAACTTATTCAAATTATCAGGGCATTTTTGAAATTACAAGTCCAATTTATTTTCTTTAAAGTCGAGAAGAGCGGACACAGAGATAGAAAGAAAGAAAGAAAAGGAAGAAAGGAGTAGTTTTGAAAAACAGAGTTTCATTTGAAAAATAAAAAAGAAAAGAAAAAACATGGGAGACGTTGTACTGTTCATCGATGATTGGCAATCAAATTGTGCAGTATCTCACTGTAGAATTTGCCATGAAGCTGAATTTGAAAGCTGCAAGAGCTTAGAAGCTCCTTGTGCTTGTTCGGGAACTGTTAAGGTAATTACAATTTTATCTATCTATGCTCTGTTTTTATGGGTTCTTTTTTCTATGCTCTGTTTTTAATCTTTTTCTTCCAAATTTGGTTTCTTGATTCAGTTTGCACACAGAGATTGCATACAGAGATGGTGTAACGAGAAGGGTAATACAACTTGTGAAATTTGCCTTCAGGTATGAATTTCCGGTGATCGGAAAAAGAAAAAGAAATTGAATTTTTTTTTTGTTTTTTTGTTTTAACTTGTTTCAGATACTTCTAAATTTGATAGTATTTAAGAAACTGTATGTATGGTCTCTCTGTTTGCTTTTTATTGTTCTGGACCTTCTGTTTCAAATTGGATTTATTATCATTTTTAATTGAAACTCTGTAAACATCAACTTTGTCATTGGCTTTGAATTTTGGGCTCTGCAGTTTCCATTCTTGTCTTTATTCAACTTTTCTTTATGTTAAAGCTTCCTCTCTTTCTCTGCCTCTGCTATATAATAATAATATTGGTAATATTTTCATGTGTTTTCACTGATTCAAAATTCAACAATAATTTTTGCTTGTTGAACTAAATATTAATTTTCTCACATGAAAATAAAGCTTAGAAAAAAAAAAAATTATTATTTTCTAGGAAATTCAAGAAAATTTTCTCGCCTGGTTTTTAATTTTATTTAGTCTTCTTATGACATTTCAATTTCAATAATTTCAGAGCATGAAAATTTGGATTTTTGTTTTCTGTTTTTTTGCAGAAGTATGAACCAGGATACACGGCACCTTCAAAAAAGTGTCTGCTAATCGATGCAATGACAATTAGGTATATATATATATATGATATTGATATTATTTTCATAAATTTACCATTTTTTTTTTTTTTTTGGATAAATGATTTAACTTATAAAATTTTCCACTCATATATTTCATAAATCCTCCAATTTTTAGATAAATAATATAACTAATAAAAAGCCAACGCGTGGCATTATCCACCATCTTGTTTCTCCGCGTTTTAGAATATTTATCACCTTTAATTCATTATTATTATTATTACATTTCATCTTTAATTTGAAAAAGCACCTAATTAAATTAGTCTATAATAAAAGGTGCTTTACAACTAATTTTGCTTTAATTAAAAACATAAGTACTGTTTCTGATATTTTAATGTCCTAGGATTATTATTATATTGTCTCTTTGCTCAAGTTGCTATATCTAAATTCAAGTAACATGCATTGCTCGAATCACTTTTTAATTTTTTTTTTTTTTTTTAAATAAATGCGTAGTTTATTCTAATTATTAATGATTACAATAGAGAGAGCGTGGAAATTCCAAGAAGCGAACGTGACCCTGAAAGCTTAGAAATGGTGGCGGTCGCCGAAGGAGTAACCGTAGATGCAGCCTACTCTGAATGCGCGTCCACCGTAGATAGAAGCGCCTCTTATTGCCGGTCATTAGCTTTAACAGTAAGTTGAATTGATAATAAAATTCTTCTCTAATCTCTATTATGATTTACAGATTTAGGTTGAGAGGATAATTAGTGGCATATGGGTAATTGAGTACTTGATTTGATATATGATTAATTAATAGTTAACACTTCAGTTTAAATAGAACATGTTCTTAATTTTTTTTTTTAATTTTTTAATTTTAAGTTTGAAATGTAATAGTTATGATTGTTTAATTATAGCTATTAATTCTTGAAAAAAATTACGAATTAGATGGGCTAATTTTTTAAAAAATTTAATATTTTTTTAAATTTAAATTCGACTTATGGCATATACAGTGAATTATCATTAATTTTTTTTTTTTCTGGGGGGTCAAAAATAGGTAACTAGTATGCTGTACTTTGGTTGACCGAGCTGCTGCGCAATATGGACTTTTAATGCATTTAATTAAATCCTGGTTGGATTGTAGCTCCGGATGGGTAATTCATTTTGTAATTGCCCTACTTGTAGTATCATAAAATGGGTCAATTCGTCAGTGAGCTACAGTTGTTCTGTGCGGGCCAGAACCTCATGCCATAGTATTCCGGCTAGTAATCCGGCAGTCAACAACTTGCCTTATAGAACAAGAGATGGAAAATTTAAATTCTAACCGCCCATTCCTTTTAAATATTTCCATTTTTAAAAAAGAAAAAGTAAAACTCACACTAGTCAAAGATGAGAGACGGTAAATACTTTAATTTTATCATATTGTTTATAGTTTCTTCTTTTTTTGTAATTATTTTAATTGAATTGGCAGTTCACGGCCCTTTTGCTTTTGAAACATCTCTTGGGAACACTTACAGGCGGAACAGAAGATTACCCCTTTACGCTCCTCACCGTAAGTAATTTTAATTTATTATTGTGGCTGTTTCGCACTTCAACTGCCATAGCTGCTATTAAACAGAAATTAGATTATTTGTCACTATCTCAACTTTATTTTTGGGGCATGCTTCAGATACTTGTCTTAAGAGCTAGTGGAATTCTTCTCCCAATGTTCATAGTGATTAGGACAATTTCAGCCATTCAGAAAACCATTCGAAGACAGTATCAGGTCAGTAAATTTTTATCAACTAATTTTAGTTCAAGTAGTAATTGGAAATCTGGCCAATTTCTTCACAACTCTAAATGGCAATGATTTCTAAACAAGTTTGAAGGAGCAACCTAGTTCTTACATCAGAATTCAGTTGCAATTAGGACTTATAAGGAAAAATATTTGAGCTACTTATTTAATTTTGCTCTAAATTTCAGGATTTGGATGATGATGAGAATTAAGATGACACATCAACAAACTTTGATGGAGATGAAGTAGAAGATGAGCAGCAACATTTAGTATAAATGCATAAACCTAAAAATTATAATATAGGATTTGTATCAGAGCATTCCATCAATGCTCATCTTGTCAATATTCTTCCCCCTTTTTGTGGGCAAAAATGAAAAGAAAATCATTTTTATATACGAAGATTCAGTTTTAAGAAATCCATCATTTCAGTAATTAAGGAACCCCACCAACCACCCAATAACTAAAAAGTTACAAAAATCAACAGCCATACTGGCCAGAAAGATGAACTACCATTACTTAACAAATGTGTAATCACTTTCACTTGCTAAAAAATATATATATACAAGTAATCACTTTCAAAACAAGTCAATTGCATGATCAAGACATTTTACAAAATATGGGAGCCAACAACCTTTCACTTTGTTGGGTGAACCCACCTCTTTGACATTTCAACAATACATAATTGGAAGAGCATCACTTCTTGATTGAGACAAAAACTACACGCCTCTATTTCCTCACAAATATAATTACTGTACAAAAGATTTGGTTAACCAAGCTTCAAGTGACTTTCTCTGTCAATCCTAAATGGGATCCAGATGTAATTGTCAAATCCAATTTAATTGCATACTCAATAGATACAAATTTTACCGCACATCATTTGATGAATCCCAAAGTTTGAAAGCAATGCTCCTAGGGAAAAAAAAAGCAATTCTCCGGTGCCTAAACAAAAGGTCCCTACATACCTCAGCATTAGCAAAATCTGCCTGTAGATGGCATGGTACCAAAGTCTTGAAATGCAGAAGACAAATCACTTCAATTTTGCTGTACAAGTACTCTTGCTCTATACTGAAGTTTAGCCAGTGTGCTGATATCAATACTCTCAGATCCCTGGCAACTCAAATTTGTAGTGACATTAACCAAATTTTGGATGATGAGTACCTTCTCATCACTACGAATGGTCAAGTTTCCTTCAGATCCCTTTCTGTGTTTACCATATACAGCCTCAAATTCTCTGGACTTTGCAGCAGCTTTTTGTAGTATAGAGTCGGGTAGTCCTGAAATAATTAATAGTAAGAATTGGAATTTATTCTCCAAGGACTATCTTGAAACCGTTGCCAACAAATTTGGCTACTAATATTGACAGGACGCAACATAAAATTTTAATGAATTGTTATTAGGTGGTTTACATAGATATCTTTAAATTTTCTGACAATGATCCACACAAACCATTATCTGTTGAATAACTGGAAAATTACACATCAACTATTTATTCAGTAACCCAATTAATTCAGTATACTTTCCCAGTTATTGTGTTGTAAAAATAATTATATAAAAAAAGCATTTTGAAGCCTTTGGCTCCATATCCAAAAGGTTAGCTGTTAGTGCCAATATAATTAACTTGGCCAATCACCTATTGCACCTTGATTACCAAGGGTATTGAATACCGTGGAAACTCCAGATAAAGAATGTAGTGAAGGAGACAAACACATTACCAGCCAATCTTGCTACATTGACACCATAGCTTTTAGGGCATGCACCAGGTGTCAACCTATAAAGAAATGTAACGTCTTCCACTTCCCCAACCCCAGCTCCAATTTGGCATGCCATGTGGCAGAGTGATACCTGTACCAAACATAAAAGATAGTTAAATCAATCAACATTTTAAGAAAGTTCTGACCATTGATTAAAGAATGAATTATTCATTTTGATATGTCCAAACTGTGAGGAAGCCAATTTACCTTATAATATATTTGTGATATCAATTATCATATTTATTGGTGCCTAAAAACCATGACATCATTGGTTGTATCTATCAATAGTCCTAGTTCAGAAGGCTTCAGTTTTGTGGAAACAAAAAAATAAAATAAAAGCATACCTTGGGATTTTTCTGATAGTCTACAGCTAATCGATGATAGTGAGTAGAAAACAGTCCACGACACTGCACCTTGTGAACAAAATGTTCAAGGACTGATTCCCTGACAAGGATAAAACCAGAAAGGAGAAATAAGGCTGACTAGACCTAGCAGAATTTTAAAAAAATGTGTAAAATCTTGAGGAGCAATCAAAAACAGTGATTGCTCAAAGAGAAAAGGCAACTATGATCAATTACTGGCACCTACGCTATTGCTTGTCCATCTGATGTTGATGTGCCACGTCCAAGTTCATCTAGTGCCACCATTGAATTTCGGGTAGCTGACGACTGTTGAAATCCAAAAACAGGTCATACATTAAATTGTGTCAAATGGACCTGTCCTTGTTGGACTACCACTAAGAGAATTATCTAAAGGCTTAGACAAGAGAATTATGAAGTACTCTATGAAAATTCATTGCGTGGATGTTTCAATGTCAAAAAGTTGAAAGGCTGCCTACAGCCAGAGATCTCCATAAAACATCAAAGCACAAAATTTCAACTGCTTCACTTTCCGATGTTGTCATCAACATTCACATTCTACTCAAACTCAAGTATACATATTTGACTGTCATTTTTTCAACCAATCCTACACACTAGCAAAGCTATGAGGAACCCCTCCCCTAAACACCTTTAAACTAATGAAACTCACCAGCATCAATGCAGTTTCTGAAAGCTCAGTTAAAAATGTACTTTGTCCTGCCATAATATGATCTTTTGCACCCATTCGAACAAATATTCGATCGACAGATGACAATTCAAAGCTCTCTGCAGGTACATCAGCTCCTACCTGTGGAAGAACAACGCTGAAGAATATGCAATAGAAACAAAGCAACTTATGTTACCTGAACCAAAAGTTTACCTGGGCCAGAATCACAGCTAAACAAACTTGGCGGAGAAGAGTAGACTTCCCACCCATGTTAGGACCAGTGAGAAGGACAAAGCTGGCACTATCACTACCACCGATAGTAATGTCATTAGGCACAAATGCACCCTTCCCTAAGGAATCACTTCTAAGAATAGGGTGCCCCAAACTTTTTGCAGATAAGCATGGCACCTCACTTGATGTTGAACCTAGGATGACTGGGCGGCATGCTGGTCCTTCGTAAAAGTCACTAGCAATTGCCAGACTAATCAGAACATCCAGTTCTGCACATGAGAGTCATGCCAACCCAAATTAATATTACATCATGTCAAATGCAAATTCTTTGAACGAATAATCCTTAAACCCTATTGATGATTTCTTTCAAATCATTAAGAATAAGGACTTTATGCCTAGCCAGACTCCATAACAAATTGTTGGCTGGGATGTAAGACAATTAGCAGTCAAACAAAAAAGAAAATATAATATATCTTAGATCATTGAAAGCAATTATTAGTAAGATCTACATACAAGAGATTATGACTACATTTATCATTTTCATAACATTCAGAAGTGGCAGTGTGCATGCATGAACCTGTGTGTGTGTGTGTGTGTATGTGTGAGAGAGAGAGAGAGAGAGATTGAGAGAACTACAGGCAAGCCCATTTAAAAAGAAACTCCCAGTCACACGCATGAAGTAATTGTATAAACCTGCAGTCGCAGAAACCAATCGTCTCCACTTATCATGATGCTCACAGAAACGTCTGATCAATCTCTGCAAAATGCTTTTCAGTGTTGACTCCTTTTCAGATTCAGATTGCGAGAGCTCTCCTAAGAACTTCTTGATATTTGGAGTCCAATACCTGTAGAAGCCCTGCATGTGGAAGGAAGCAGGTGGGAAAACGAATTCAAACTGAAGTTAGAGAAATAAAGGAAATACCAAAACAATCCTCAATATGTCATTCATCGTAACAGAAATTGAGACCTCAAAAAATGCTTTGTTGTCTAGTAATACATTGATAGGAACTCACAAACAGATATCATAATTAGATATACATGACTTCTTGAATTCCAAGTTAATTTTGTTGCAGTACTAGCAGTATGTGATACAACCAAATGTTAAGAATGCTAAATAAGAATCGATGCAGATGCTCATAAAGATGTGATCCTGTCATATCTTAATATATATTAGCACATTAGAATTCAATAACCAAGTAATAGTGATTGTGAAATTTTACATGGTGAGATATGAATACCTTCTGATATTAGAACAAATGAAAGGAGAAAAGATATGACTGCAATTAATTAATTGTTCAAATATCTGCCTACTTATTCAAGGCAGAGACAAAGTAACCAGTGATTTTACTCCAAGCATATTTTGCCAAATCAGCCCCATCATTGAACCAAGAAGACAAAGGGTTAAGTTCCAAAGGTTCAAGCATGAATATTAAACTGAGTTGAAGATTCCGGATAAAAATGTACATTTACTAAACATTTGACAAAAACATTAGAAATCAATAATCATTGCAAGATTTTTGTTGTTTCTTTAAATAACAAAAGACAATATTAGCAAGCCAAAATTAATGAAGTAGCATCATGGCACACCAAACATTCTACAAGCATAAGAAAATGAGTTCTAAATGTTATATTGCATCATATATTAGCCAGTTACCTTTTTGGATGAACGCAACTCATAATCTCGAGGAATGCTCCCACGCAAATCTTCCGGAACTTCTAATAGATATGCCTCTTTCCCAACTGTGACATACTTGACCTGTAACAGGTAACAAGATGACAGAACTTCATTATCTACTAAAAGAAGTCGTACGGAAAAAAAAAAAAAAAAGACCAAAATATTTCTGGAAACTTCATACTGTTGTGTCTCCAAGTAACTTCCATTGTTCCTTCAGGTGTTTTGTTAAACTAGACTCGATTTCCCTAACTTTTTTACAAGCAGAATCGTACTCCATATCTACTCCTTCATGAGGTATTATACGTCCAGAATTATTGGCTTCAGCCCAATCAAAGGCGTCCTTGAAATGTTTAAGACTTGAATGGGTGTTAGGAAGACCTCTACCTGCAGATAATTAATAAAATTGAGATGCCAAACACCATTCTGTGAAAAAATAAATGAACATTAAAACCAACAATACCAGGTGTTAACAAATCATGTAGTTGCCTAGACTCAACATTTTCCAAAATGACACCAAGTGAAGAACATGCTTGAGCCATCAATTCAAAGCCACGTAGAGCAGATATGAACTCCTGGAGCTGCTTTTTTGCTGCATCCTCATATAAAATTACTTTATTTGCATTTCTTCCATTAGCTTTGCTGCACACAATAAAAATAAGCACACACAGAAAATCATCAGAAGGAACCATCGGAAGATTGTTTTACAATTCACAATGATGCATGACCTTTTCCTTTCTCAGGTATACCTGCTAGCAAAAATGCGTGCAAGCAATCGCTCCATGTCAGGAAGCCTGGACAATGCTTTTCGAAATTCCAGTGCCATAGGTTGATTTACACCCTAGAGAGCAGATACAATGTCAGAATGCATGAATAACAACAATTAGCAAGATTAGAGAGAACATACAAGAGATGTAATTTCAGGCTGAAAACCAAAAGGCACTAGGGACCTAGAAAAAATAAATAAATAATAAGAGATTTTCTAAAACAATAAAGTGGAGAGAAAAGGCTGCATCATATCAAGTAGTCATATGGTTATTTGGGTATCAGCTACACTAATTTAATTGTGGGTTCTACTTTTAATACACAGCCCATGGACAGATGGACTTCATAAATGGTAAAATGGCATGTGACTGATAATAGGCATCTTTCTTAGAATGAGTCATCAAACCATAAACTGCAAGATCTTGCTAAAGCATCTGCAGCTTGGGATTTTTCACAAACATCTAAAGTTGTGAATAAAAATGAAAAGAAAAAAGATAGGAGTTAAGTTTTCAGTACAAATTATATCAATAAAGATATGAACTTGTCAAGGAGGAAAATATAATTCCTTGAAACAAATCTTAGATACTGTATTTGAGATATCATACTTTCTATAGATGTTCCAAATTTATCCTCAAAAGAGTTTTGTTCTCATTCATAATCTAATCACCTCAAAAAACAAAAAACATAAAAATAACTGACTTCAAATCTCATTCAAGTAATTTGACTAAAAAAAACTCAAATGCCTCCATTTGAAATTCATAAAGCCAGATGTAACCTAAAAAATAATTAGCCTTTAAAGCATTTGTTGTTCAAGAAAATGAACAGCAAACAGAAACCTACCTGTAAACCTGCTACAGCATCCTGGCGGTCCTTAATAGATCTCAAATGATATAAAGGCCTTGCCAGCCATGTTTTCAGCAACCTCTTCCCAAATGCTGTCACACAATGATTCAGTTGCGCATATAGTGTGCTTCATGAAAAAATAAAAAATAAAAAAAATCAGAATAGGGTCAGGGAAACAATAAGTCTGACAAATTTATTCGCATATAACAGACTTACCCTGAAGAGCCTCCATTTCTGTTATTCTCAAAGATCTCAAGGTTCTCCAGGGCAGCAGCATCAAGAATCATGTATGGTTTTTGAGCAACATTAAAAAAATCAGAGCATGGAAGTGATTCAAATTTTGCAAATCTAAGTAATGTCTCATCCAGGAAAGCCTGCTTTAGATAATAGAGAGTGCCTCCAAGAGCTGAAAGAGCTAGGCTTCCATTTTCTCCTTTATTTACTAGATCTGACAAAATTTCTGGCAGGCAGCCTGATTCATCTTGAAGAATTGTTGTCTCTGTATCTGTTTTATCTGAACATCCAGAAGCTGCTTGGACAGTTATATGATTGTAGATAGTCTTCACTTCATGAACAGTTTTCTCGGCATCCCAGAATTGTGAGAGGGGAATCAACTCATTGACTAAAGGATTTCTAGTGTGCCTCAGCATTACTCTCTCAGTTTCAGAACTGAGCCCTTTTGCAGGTTTTATGATTTCTACTGGCCTCAGCTCAGATAACAGACAACACAAAGAACTGCACTCCGCATCATCTCCAAACTGGCAGAGGGAACAATCAAATGAAAAGGTAATACCAGGAAAGATAAGATTGTAAGATTAATTAACTAAATTCATATATCCACAATACACCAAAACTCATTAACTAATACACAACATAGTTATTTAAAAAATCAATTCACCTGCCCAAGAATGATTCTGCTGGTAGCAACATCAACCACACAAATACCAAAAACTCGCTCAAAATTTTGATTTTCCAAATTCTGAAAGCTTTCAGTCACTGCCATTAGGTAAGAAGCGTCAGGATTTGCAGTAAGTAATTCTCCCTCAGTTAATGTTCCTTTTGTAACCACTGCACAAATTTCACGTTTCACAACCTGTACAGACAGGAAAAAAGTTTTGTCAAGACTTCAGATGTAACAGATTCATAAGAGAATTGGCTAAAACATAAATTTTTTAAAGAAAAAAAAATTCAAAATGTACAATTTACATCAGCGTCTTGGCTACTTGTCAATATTTCAGAATTTTCTTAATATGGACATATAATAAAACAGCCGAATCAGGGCAGACATTAAGTATACTTAAGCAACCAATTCTGGAGAAAGAAGTAGTAGTAAACAAACAGAAAACATTTCAGAGATCTAACAAAACATCTACAGACCTTGTCTTTAGAACCGTTCTCTTTGCGACGAAGTTCCAGTTGTTCAGGTGTTTCTGTCTGCTCTACAACTAGAACTCTATAACCCTGCTCTGTCAAGGCAGCTCAAGTGAAAATTTCCACAAAGGACGACATGTGCTAATCAAAGAAATATCAGCAAAATGTGCTAACCTTTCTAGCCAGTTTCTCCACATTCATTGAGAAGTTCCTCTCTGGAAAACCACAATGAGGTTGTTCTCCCTATGGATTAAAATAGGAATCAAATACAGACTTGAGATCAACTCAACTTTAATTGCAAATACTGATTTGAGGTCAAAATCTAAGAAATTAACCAAAAAGATATCCAAACAATCTAGCTGAGACAAATGAAAATGCCTCAGGTCAATATTTTCCCTTCTTCTTTTGACTAAATTGAGATAAAGTCAGGAAAGAATGAAGGCTAGCATGGTAAAAAATTCCATAAGCATAGCACTTAAACCAATCAATACCTTCATATATTGCAAATCTAATTCCTTAGCTCCCACATGGGCATCCATTTCAAAAAGTTCATAAAATTTGCCCATCTGCACCACAAAATTGAGATATTATCATTTAAATGTACTGAGGAAAGTGATATTTTGTTGATAATACAAACATGTTCATTTACCTTAAAAAACAAAACCTTGTCCATATGCTGTGATTTGAACTCCCACCATTGTCTCTGCACATAAGAAGCAATGAAAACTGAAGCCAAAGACATTAATTACTTTTAAACTTGACCTTGTCTGAAAGCTCTTACCTGGCCACCTGATAAGTTATTTACAAAATTTGGAGGAAGGTATAGAGTCCTTGGATCATAATCTGCATCTCCAGGACGCCTCCGGTTTGCATCCTTCCGTTCTCTGTTTCAGTGGATATGTGAGTATGAATTAGTAAATTACCCTTGAATTCAAAGCAATAACTGGGCATTTGTGCATGCCAATTCACATGGATACTATCAATGTACTGAGAGGAAGTACTGGATACTTCTTACTCTTCATGATGCCATATGATTCAAACATATGATTGAAGACATGAACTAATAAGTATCAAGAGAGAATAGAACTTACGCTCCAAGAAACCACAACTTCTCAGCGTCACGCAAGCTGAATTTTTCTGAAGCATCACTCATCAAGGTGCTACCAAGGCCATTAGACACCCCATCTGCAGTAAATCATGCTCAACTCAATATGAATGATATTAAACCTTATTGTTAATTCTTATTCCAGTGTTGGTGGTTTCGATATAGAAGGCAGCCGTTGTCATGTGAGGTATTAAGTATCGCATGTAAAAGGAGGATAAAAATAAATAAACAAAGTCAAAAGGAAAAAAAAAAATCATCCATTCTAAACCTAAGGAACTAACCGGTCTTATCATTGACTTCACCTATCCGAAGTGCTCATATTGCAGTATAAATGACAATTGCTCCACCCCTCCCCTCCAAAAACACAAAGACAAAGTGAGAGAGAAGGGGAAAACAAACTTACCTCCTTTATTCTTCACTGGGTCCACAACTGAAACCTTGAAATCTCCTTTGTTCATATCAACACTACTCTTGCTTTTCTTCCCGGAACCCAACTTTCCAGCTCCACAGGCCTTCCTTTTCCTCGATTCACTTTTCCCACCCTGTGTTTCTTTCTTGCCACCCTCCACATCATTCTCTTCTTCCTTATCATCCAAATCTATATCCTCCTCCTCACTGTTGTCCTTCTCTAAATTCTTCCCCCAATCTTCATCACTAGAATCATCACCATCACCCCCGCCATTTTCCTCTTCAATATCACCAACATCCTTCATCTCTTCATCATCAATCACTGTCTTCTTGAAAGACAAAGAACCCCGACGCAACCGTTTAAATTTCTTCACACTTTCCTCAACCCACTCGATCTTCTCCTTTCCTAAATCCAACACCTCCTCTTCAAAATCATCATACTGAACCAAATGCTTACCGCAATCGTCATCATAAGATTTGACGCAACCCTCGTACCAGCTCTTATCCAACGGCCAATAAACCCTAATCCTCTTGTCCACCACCTCTTTGCCGTAAGACTTAGCGGCGGTTGCAGGTGTTGAGGGAGATGGAGAGGGCGTTTGGCCAATGACTAGGAGCGGTTTCCTGGCTTTAGAATCTAGAGGTGAAGGAGTAGTAGGGCTAGGGCTTGGGGACTTAGACTTAGGGTTAGGGTTAGATTTGGGGGTTTGTGCTTTGGAGAGTGTGGGAGCAGGAGATGGAGAAGGAGAGAAGAAAGAGGTGATCTGACGTTGTGGATTGACCAGCGGTGATCTGCCGTTGCTTGGTTTACGCGACGGCGCCATTTACGTGGTTCTCTTTCTGCTGAGAGATTGGCACTAGAGGAGTCAAATTAAGTGAAAATATGTACGGAGCAGCGACAGAAATGAAACACAAGAGGTTGATACAATGTTGGTCGCTCGAGAGAGTAAAGAACTGAAGAAGAGAAAGTGAGCCCAGGAGTTTTTAGGCTTCAACTGTAACTTGGGATATGGCGGGAATTTAGTGGAAATTCCCGGCAAGTGTTTGGACGATCGGCGTTCTTTGGCGGGAATTTGGGGCTATAATCTAGTGGGCCGTGTAGTTTATTTACTTTAAAGCTATTTTAAATGGGCTTGGATCTTGAGAAAAGAATATACTGGGCTGGCACTTTATCCAGTTAGGCCCAGTAGGATCTGTCCATTTCTGAACTGAACCCAACAACAACCTTACCGTTAGTTACAACATCCCTAGTCACATCTGCTGGTGCACCTGCCTCCACTTTCCACTGCCGTTGACGCCGCTCCGATCTCAAAGCTCTCCCCTTATAATTCGACTGCTTTTGATTCTCTTCATTGTTCTTTAATGGCTGTCCAATGTTTCTCACTCTAAAAAAGCCCGTCCATTTTTCAATCTTGCTCCATCACTGTGTAGAAGCCCAACCGCAATCAAGTTTCCATGGCCAAATCTACTCCGCCGAGAAGCTTCTCTCTCACGACGAGAGACAAAGAGGAGGAGAACGATGTGGAGGAGAGCAAGTGTGCCTTCCTGGTGGTAGCTCTATGCCCTTGTCTTGTTTGTTTTATTCTTATCCTCATTGTAGTCTCTATAATTCTCATTGTCAAGTTCCATTTTTTTTGCCACACTCCTCTCCGCTCTCTTATCTACAAGAAAAATTGCCACTAATTACAAAATCAAGATTTGAAATTTCATTATTGCCGAGTCTTTATGTACAAGGAAAAGTTGCTGGGTTAACTTCTAGGGGTTTTTCTTGCTTCGCCGGGGGTGGAGTAGATTCTGATACTGAAACTGATGATAATAATGAGATTGATAACTGTGAAAGTGATAGAGAAGGTGCAAATGTCAAGTCAAGTGCGGATCCTGTGGAGGTCAATAGAGTATGCAAGGTGATCGATGAATTGTTTGCGTTGGATCGCAACATGGAGGCGGTTCTTGATGAATGTGGGATCAATTTATATCATGATCTGGTCGTAGACGTATTGAGAAGGTTCCGTCATGCTAGAAAACCAGCATTCCGGTTCTTCTGTTGGGCAGGGCAAAAGCAGGGTTTTGCCCATGATTCGAGGACTTACAACTCGATGATGAGTATACTTGCAAAGACTAGACAGTTTGAGACTATGGTTTCAATGCTCGAAGAAATGGGTGAGAAAGGGCTTTTGACAATGGACACATTTTCAATTGCAATGAAAGCTTTTGCTGTTGCCAAGGAGAGGAAAAAGGCTGTTGGGATATTTGAGTTGATGAAGAAGCACAAGTATAAAGTTGGGGTTGAGACTATCAATTTTTTGCTGGATAGTCTTGGAAGAGCCAAGCTTGGTAAAGAAGCGCAAGCCCTTTTTGGAAAGTTGGAAGGTAGGTTTACCCCAAATTTGAGGACTTATACAGTGTTGCTTAGTGGTTGGTGCAGGGTGAAGAATTTGATGGAGGCAGGAAGGGTGTGGAATGAGATGATTGACAAGGGGTTTAAGCCTGATATTGTTGCACATAATATTATGCTTGAAGGGCTATTAAGGAGTAAGAAGAGGTCTGATGCAATCAAGTTTTTTATGCTCATGAAGGGTAAGGGTCCATCACCTGATGCTCGGAGCTATACAATTTTGATTCGGGATCTATGCAAGCAATCAAAGATGGAAGAAGCAATAGAATATTTTGATGAGATGATTGATTCTGGGTGCAAGCCAGATGCTGCAGTTTACACCTGTTTGATCACAGGGTTTGGGAATCAGAAGAGGATGGACATGGTTTATGACTTGTTGAAGGAGATGAAAGAACAGGGTTGCCCCCCTGATGGGCGTACCTACAATGCTCTTATGAAGTTGATGACCAGTCGAAAAATGCCTGATGATGCTGCAAAAATATACAAGAAGATGATAGAGAGTGGAATTGAACCTACAATTCACACTTACAACATGATCATGAAATCCTACTTTCAGATAATGAACTACGAAATGGGTCGAGTAGTTTGGGATGAGATGATTAGGAAAGGATGTTGTCCTGATGATAACTCCTACACTGTTTTCATTGGAGGGCTTATAAGCCAAGGAAGATCAGGTGATGCTTGTAAATATTTGGAAGAGATGTTAGAAAAAGGAATGAAAGCTCCTCAGCTTGACTACAATAGATTTGTAGTTGATTTCTCCAGAGCTGGGAAGCCCAATATACTCGAGGAGTTGGCCCAAAAGATGAAGTTCTCTGGCAAGTTTGAAGTCTCCAATCTTCTTGCAAGTTGGTCTGAGATGATGAAGAAGAGACGCTGGAGGAGAGATTTGGCCTAATAAACGCTATAACCAAGTTGTTGAAGACCAAAATTACTCAGGTCAAAAGATGGAGGTTTGCTTTGTATATTTTCCTAGTTATTGCATTCTTCCCACCTTTTTGTTATAGTTTTAGTGATATGTCCCTTTTGTGTTGTATAATTTTTCTTTTGATTCTAGTTTCAATTATGTAAAACTGTCATTTATAGTATGTGTTCTGCGTTCCTTTCTGAAAGTAATTGAGAGTTAATGCGTGTATAGTTCATGGTCTGGTATTTTTAAGGATGTTTAAGTGAATTTCCCGTCATCATAGACTCAAAAGTCATATACTAGCATGATTTTGTATACTGGTTCTGTGGTCATCATTTTCAGGTCACCTGTAAATAGTAGAATCAAGAGTTCCTGTGGCAGTTATTATTTTCAGTCAGTTTTGTCTCTGATGATTAGCTGTCTCTGCGTTTTGAGATCTTATGGTTATGGTTTTAGTAAGTGGACACTACTTCCATTGGAGATTTTATGAGCTCAAACATTAATATAGGTCCCCAACATTAAAATTGAAACTTTTATAAAAAAATGGCAGAAGTATTTATTTTAATACACATACATGGTTCCTCCATCACAATTTACAACGCATTAGCATATCCAGCTTAATTTTGCCACTAATTAAGGTGGTGTTAAATAATAGATTCAACTCTTAAAATTAAAATTTTTTAGTAATTTATTTTAAGGTGTTTGATAATACTCAATTAAATTAAAATTAATTAAAATGATAAACTGAAATTTTTAGTTTAAATTATATGGAATATAAATTTTTTTAATTTTTTTTTTACAATTTAAAATTATATCACTTATATTATTTAACACAATTTTACTATATATCATCTTACAGTCAAAATACTGTTATAAATCTACTTTGACTTCATAAACATCTATAAGCTAGAGAAACGTATTTTAAAAAATTAGTTATTTAATATAGAAATAAAGTCCAAATATACAAATATAAGAATAAAGTCTAAATATACACCTAATATTTACTCAAAATAGCACATCGCTAATTGGTTATTTATTTTTGAAGGCGCAAAACAGGTCAGCGCACTCATTTCTTTTCATTAACTCACTCTCTTTCTCTCTCCATCTTGCTCTCTCTACACTTCTCCTCTTTTTCTTTTTAGTTTTTTTCTCTTTTTTTCCTTTGTTTTTTCTTTTTTTTTTAATTTATATTTTATATTTACC
>CATKHJ010365034.1:0-11229 GCA_949750685.1 Vernicia montana | reverse complement strand
CTTTGTCACATAATTGACTCACACTTAATAGATTATGCTTTAAACCATCAACCAAATAAACATCTTCAATTAGGGAACAACCTTCCTTACCAATTGATCCAATGCCAATTACCTTACCCTTGGCATTGTTTCCAAATGTGACATTTCCTCCAAGCTTTTTCTTCAATGAGATGAAGAGGCTTGTATTTTCGGTCATATGCCTTGAGCATCCAATATCTACATGCCATTCACTTTCACTTGTTGTGGATTTAAGGCATACCTACAAGAAATGTCAATTTTATCTTTTCTTAGGTACCTAAACATATTTGGGTCCTTTGAGATTAGTCTTGGAAGGTTCCTCAAGCTTCAATTGAGCCTTCTTAATATAGCAAAATATATTGATATGGTCTTCCTTGATACAATAATGGCATTTTAGTTTTGATTTGTAAGTCTTTTTATGCTTTGCCATTTTGTTATGAAATTTTGTCCATTTAACAACATTCTTATGATGCACACAAGAGCATGAATGATGTTGTGATTGTGAGTGATTTTGATCATACTTCTTATTGTATTTAAATGCATGATTGACTCTTTGAGGCTTGGCTCTTGAGTCATGTGAACCTTTCTCAATCTTTTTAGGATTTGAAGGTTTTGTGTGTGCATTTACCTCCTTATGAACAACCTCTATGCTAGAAGTTTGAGGTATACAGGCTTTAACAAACAAGGGGGATGAGGATGTAGAAGTAGATGAATTATTGAATCCAATATCATATTTTATAAGAGGTGGTCTTTGAGATACAATGAATGTATCCAAAGCTTCCTTCCCTTTATGAAATTTTGAAATGAAGGTCCTCAATTCCTCAACTTCCAATTTTAAAAGTTGTTTTCCTTATATAAAGATTAAAGAGATGAAGTTTTAGAGGATACCTCATCCAATGAACTTTTAAGAGTAGCATTTGATGTTTTTAAACTCAAAACAAGTTTTCCTAAACTTTTAAAATCTTCCTCAAGTTTTAAATAGTTTTCCTTATAAAACTTCATTTTTGAAAAATATTTTTCACATTTTAAAACCATAACTTCTAAAATTCCATCATTATATACATCATCATCACTATCATTATTTAAGTCATCACAAGAATGAGATGTAGAGCATACCTCATTAGAAGAGTCCTCCAAGGCCATGAAGTAAAGATTAGCAACCTCTTCCTCTTCTTCATCATTGGAAGAGTCCTCATTCCATGTAGTCTTGAAGTTTTTCTTTTTCTCTTTATCCCACTTCTTCTTCTTCTTAAGTCTGGGACATTCTGGTTTGATGTGGCCTTGCTTCCCACATTCATAGCAAGTCACCTCACTCTTCTTTTCCTTGTTAGAATTAGCATTATAAGTAGAGTTAGAAGTAGACTTTCTAAATGATTTCTTCTTTTTGCTTTTGATGATCTCCTTCACTCTTCTTGAAAGCATTACCAATTCATCATCTTCTTCTTCACTCCCATCCAAGTCACTTTGACTTTCTTCATCATAATCTTTGGAGCATTTGAGAACAAGAGTCTTTTTCTTCTCAACTTGAATTTCTTCATTTTCAAAAGTCATCTCATGAGTGAGAAGCTTCCCAATAAGGACATCAGTTGGAAGCCTCTCAAGATCATGAGCTTCTTCAATTGATGAAACTTTGGATTCAAAGTTCTTCTTTGGAAGTGCTCTAAGAATCTTGTTGTTGATATCTTCCAAAGAGTAACTTTTTTCAAATTTCCTCAAGCTAGTGACTATGACAAGTAACCGATTAGTCATATTGGTCACATTCTCACTTGGTTTCATTTTGAAGAGTTTATATTCATGAACAAGCATTTGGATCTTCTTGGATTTGACTTGCTTGAAACCCTCATGGTAGTTCTCCAAAGTGTTCCAAATGCTAAAAATACTTGTGCATTGTTAAACTCTCCCATATTCTTCTCTAAAAAGAGCACTAAGAAGAATTGTTATTGCTCTTTTATTATTTTCATTTTCTTTTCTTTGAGCCTCCACCCATTCCTTTCTTGGAATCAATTCTTCAACACCATCAACCACCTTTGATGGAGGTTTCTATTCTTCAAGAATGTTATCCCATATATCCATAATGTCTCTATCAAGATAGACTTCTATTCTATGCTTCCAATAGGCATAATCGGTGCCATCAAAGTGAGGATTGAGTTGATTGATCCCTTCATCAGCCATTTAGATATTTTCTCACGCACTTAAGCTTGTAGAAATGAGATCAATGCTCTGATACCACTTGTAGCCCAAGATGAACCAAGAAGGGGGTTAAATTGGTGGGCAATTAAAAAATTAATTGAGAAAGAATAAGGAAGAAAAGAAAGACACAAGGATTTATAGTGGTTCAAATTATAACCAATCCTACATCCACTCCATAATCAATAATTGGGTATTTCACTATCCATGGAGTTTTGACAAGTTCACTCCCAACTTAGTGTTTAAGCTCATACCAAACTTTCAAGTGTTTTTAATAGGCTTACACTTACAATCTCACAAGTGTTTTTACTAAGGCTAACACTCAAACCCAACAAGAGTTTTACAAAGATCACTCTCCCAACCTAGATAGTGTTTAATGGCTAACACTAAACCCTTGAGCAATGGATGCTCTTGCAATTAACACACAAGGTGTTTTAAAGAAAAGAAAAGTTTGAGAATTAAATTTGCAAGAGTTTGATTGTTGGATGAGTAGTTGGATATATCTTCAAGTCTTTTGATAAGGTATTTATAGCTTCCCTTCATCAAAAGAGCTGTTACAAAAGGTTTCAACAAAATTAAACTCAAACAGCTATAAAATCCACATTAAATACCCTGTCAGACAGGAATCGCGGTCGCTACATGTATTTCACGAGCACAATGTTCATGTGATTCAAATGGCTAGTGCCACGTGGTGAAATCCCGTTCGTTGCTGATGTTACCATTGTAACTTTTCTCTAGCTTATGAATATTGCGGTCGTAACATCCCTATTGCGGTCGAGATATTCATTTAGCGCTAGGAGTTGCGTTCGCAACTTTGACCGCGAATTCTTCTGGATGAATTGTGTATTTCATGCCTATAGCTGAATTGCGGTCGCGATTAATGTGTTGCGGTCGCGATACTGATTTTGTGGGCGCGACATCCTAATTGCGGGCGCGAATTACACGTTAGGCAGAATACTTAGAGAAATTTCTAAGTTTCTTCATTCTCAAGCTTTTTTAAGTCATCTAAACTGTAAAAACACACTTAAATGAAATGTTAGATCAATTCAATTTAATTGTCAAAATCAAAATAGAGATTAACTAAGTTGAAAACTCAACTTAGGTCAACACTTCTATCTTTTTTTTTTTTTTAATCCTTTTTAATACAAATTGGCGATAAGACAATATATATATATATATATATATATATTAATAAATTTATGAAGTTCTTTGTAATTTTTTTTTAATTTAACTACAGTTGAACGATTAATTTTTTAAACTCAATTTAAAAAAAATCTCAATTAAATTAGTTGTGAAATTCTTGTGGAATAAATATAGGTTCAATTTAGCTATTTTTCATAAAAATGTTGTTACCAAAAAGTAAAAGTAAATGCATCTATATGTTGATTTTATATGTTTATTTAATTATAAATAGTAGATAGAAATTTTTTATTCAATTTTTTTATTTACTATAATTTTATATTTAACTATAATGGATTATGAAATTTTTTATTTCTTGATTTAACCAAAATTTCAACACTTAATTCTTCATTAAGTATTAAGAAATTGATTTGATTCAAAAATTTAAGATTGGTGATTTTCTTTATCTATTTTTTTAAAAGCAAATTGGTTTTGAAGATAAAAAAAATAAAAATAAAATTAATTAATTAATTAAGAAATTAAGAAATTGATCATTGTTGTGCTTGTAAATTTTTATCCTATAGGTAAATTATTGTGAGATTAAAATGTTACTAACTTTTTTAAATTGAATTAATGTGTATATATATATGTCTTTAACTTTAAACTAGCCAAATATATATATATTTTTTATATATAATCTTTATTAATTATATGCCATGCTAATAAAATGCATGACTTCAACTTTTTTTATTTGATTATTTTAAATTTTAATAAAATAATTTAATGTTAATTTATTATAATTTTAATTATAATATCTAGATTAATTCATTATTTTGTTGTAGATATTTTTTATTTGTTTGGATTTTAGTAAAAATTAAGACAAAGTAAAGCAACTAAAAATAATTATGCTATAGAAAATTTATGTTTTTAATATTCATTACTAATATGCATATTAAGTTTCTAATTAATTTGAAAAGTATTATAAGATTACAGTGTTATAAATCAATTTAAATTTAATTGATAAAAACTTTTAAATGATATGTATTTTAATATAAATTGATTGTACGTTATATATATAGAGAGACTAAATCAAATCATATAATATATTTATATTTTACAAAAATTTGTTAAGAACGTTACCAATATTATAAGATTAAATTAAAATTTTATAAGATTGAAAAATTAATTAAAATTAAAAATTACCCCTATTAATTTTTGTTATTCCCTAAATTGTACAACTATTATTATTATTATTAAAAGAATTCCTTAACATATTCGAATAGTAGAAATATAGGAAAACTCAAGTTTTTTTTATTATTTTTATTATTAATAATTATATGTTAAATGCCTCAAAAAATACTTAAATTATAACTTATTATACAAGAATTAGGATAATTGAGTACAAAAACCTAAGCACCCACATATATATATAGCATAGTTATAACTTATTAGTTAGGTTAAAAATTCATGGAAAAGTACATAAAGTACAATGTGATTTGGTACTTTTACATTTTGGGGTATGTGGTATTTTTTTTATTATTACAAAATAAGGTTTGTAGTTTGCACCATTAATAATTTGGGGTCCATATCTCTAACGGCGTTAATCAGTATTGATGTGATACTTATGTGGCATAAGCGTCATTATTGTCACATAAGCACTACGTTGGTAAACACTAACGGCATTAGGATTGTGGATCTTAAATTGCTAACGGTGTAAACCACGAACCTTATTTTATCAAAAAAAAACTTTCACATATCCTAAAGTAAAAAATAGTCAAATCACATGGTATTTTTTTTTTTTTTTTGTACTTTCCCCAAAATTCTTTATGGTGGTGAATTGTTGATTTAATGGTGTCAAAATTTTTAATTCAAAATTTTTCATATTCTACTTTAATTAGTTGATTTAATTTATGAATTGTTATATCAATCAGTTGATTGATACATGTTAAAATTCTTATAATTATATATAGTTCATGAAATTATTTTATATTCAGTTATTATCTTCTATTTCGATAGATTAATAAGGTAAAAATGTTAATGTTGTTTAATTTCACTAAAATAATTAGAGTTGAGTATATCATGAATTTTTTTAGGGAAGAGTATCAATGATTATTAGTTATTTAATATTGGCTAAAATTGTTATAATTTATATTTACAAAAAATTATTAAAAAAGATAATGTTTTGTGCGTAACCAAATTATAATTTTAGCAATAATTTATTATTTATGATTAATATAAAATTTAAAATTTATTTATTCACATTTTTAATCACATGCAATACATATGTTTAAAAAAAAACTAGTTCTGTCAACATATATATGATAATTTGTTAATTTATTTTATTGACTCCTATTAAATTTAAAAAAAAACAATATATGGTATATTAATGTAAAAATTTATATGATTAAATGAATTTAATTAAATTATTAAAAATTAAAACTAACTATTGAAAAAAAAATAGAAGAAAATTTTAAAAGAGTAAGAGGTAAAAAATAAAAAATAACTTATTTATGTAAAAAAGAGGAACAAGATTGAAAAGTCACCTAGCAACTTTGACAAACGTTTAGTGAGTCGCATGATACAAACTTTTTTTTTTAACAATATTTAAGTATTAGCTTTATAATATTACTAGATTTATACCCACACAATATATCGACTGTAATTATAATATTTTTATTAAATTTCCTTGAAATTTGAAATATTATAATATATATATTTTTCTAATATTAGAGATGTGGATTTTAATATAGTGGGATGATACCCGTGTAGGATACACACACTTGATGTCATTAATTTTAGATTTTAATACCACAAAACTGTGGAATGATCAAAGTTGTAAAATAGGTAGAATGTAATATCCCAAATTCATATATATTTTCACTTGATCATGTGGATGAGTTAATAGTTGAATATCATGTGTATGTATGAGTTATGAGCTGCATGTTGTGTATTTGCATGAGTTATGGGTTATATGGTGGATATCATACTTGCTTTTTGCTGGATATGGTGTTAGGAGCATGGTAATGCCCGTTACCTAAGTGTAACTATCGTTATTTTAAATTGTAATTGGACGAAGGAGGGACAAAAGTAAATTTTACAGTAGTGAATGAGTAGTAACGCCAGTTACAAATTAGTAACGCTCGTTATTAAGCTTTAAGGTCACGAGAGTGAAGGATGAGTAATGGTGGCTAAAAAGAAATTGAATTTCAGGCAGTAGCAAATTTCACACTCGTTATCAATGAGTAATGCCAGTGAAGGAAGTTATGAGCAATAACATGAACAGTATCGGTAACGCCTGTTATTCATGAGTAACGCCCGTTACCCTCATCGGGGTTGAACAGTACAGTCAAGCTATATAAATGAAATTAAGCCCAATATCAGTTCATTTAACACCATTTATTATTTCATAACCCTAAATCCTTAAGAGAACCACTAAACTCATCCACTCTAAGTGCTAAGAGACTTCATTTATTGCTCTAATTACATCTTCCAATAGATCTAAGGCTACAAGAGCTCATTGTTATTCACCATTATTGAAGCATCTATTGAAGATGTAAGTTTGGTGTAATACCCTGAACATTCATGTATTAACTTCTAATTGATGATATGAATAAGTTACAAGTGTTATATCATATATAATGATGAATTAGATTGATTGGGGTTGAGTATTAGACTTAGAAATTGGAAATGCATGTAAAAGGGTTGCAGAGCAAGATTCGCGGGTGTAATATGGATGTCGCGATCGCGATCGTGGGCGCGACACCCACCATGAACCCTTCTACCTAATTTTGGCATTTTGACTTAATGAGAATCGCAACCGCAACATGGTAATAGTGACCGCAATATGCCTATGCACAGTCACGTGAACAGTGACTCCTCGCGACCGCTACTTGATATTGCGAGGGCGATTGGCGAATCGTGAATGCGACTCATGTCGGGGACAGAATCGGGAAACAATCTTATTTAAAGACTTCCAGCTCTTAATTTCATTTCACCTAATTTTCTAAAGCTTCTAAACCCAAATTCTCTCAAATTTCTCTCCATCTACCTTCATTAATGATAAAGGAAGGTCAATTAATTCAAATTTAAGAGGATCTAGGGTTAAGAAATCCATTTCCTCTCTTCAATTGTTCAAGAATTTGATTGAAGGTAAGTTAGGGTTTATGTATTATCTTCCATTCCCTTTCAATTCCTTCCATTGGGCTTAATGTTAGGGTGAGATTAAGTTAATCTAGCATCATTAGCATTGTTATTTGAGTTAAGTTGATAGATTATTGATTTATTGTTATTTCTATATGGGTTTCTATAGATTCTCATAGAGATAGAAGAAACGATGATGATGGAGGTTGTGACCACCACATTTGCTTGCTCTAGAGATTGATTGCAAGTCATTTTGGGTTTTCATTGATTAAGGTGAGTGATTATTAAACTACTATGGTTGTGTTTGAACCTAAGGCATAAATGCCTAATTCTTTCATGGCCACCAATTGTTTTATTGATAATTGATATTTGAATATTCCATTTTATTATATACATGAACCCAAATGATATTTCTTCGTAATATTGATTTGAAACCATGATTATTGATTCATTAATATTCTATGTTCATTGTTTACCATTGTATACTTTTATATGATAATTGAACCCAAAAGAAGAAATCCCTTATTCTTATGTGGGATAAAACATCAAGCATTGTGCATAGTGTACTTCGGTGGATAGAGGAAAGTATCCATGTCCTAGCTAGGAAGGGCTTGTTGCTCTAGCCATAAGATATGATCAATCTTACATATTGGTGAAGGTATGCTCTAATAAGATGAGCCTCTACTTCGATATTGATATGATATGATGAGTAGGTTCTATGCCTCAGTTCTCGGTAATGCCTTTGAGCATAATGCCATTAATATAGAGAACGTTAAGACATAGTTACTTGATACTCTTACTGTATTGATATGATTCTGCTGAACATGATATGTTATTGTTATTGCCACCAATCGATTGATGTTATTGAAACGATTAGTTAATGATTGTAACCATTTGATTATTGATATTGAACCTATTGTTTATTGTTATTGAATCCAATCATTTGTTATTATTGAACCGACTGGTTATTGATATTGATTGTTAAAAACCATGAACTTTTATTGTAAACCGACTTTGAATCACCAAGCCTCACAGGTTATGGTAGTATAATCTTTACTCACTGCTTTATCTCATTATCGATTCTTTTTTTTTTTTCAGGTGAGCTAGTATTTATCTTTTAAGTTTCCAAGACTTTCTCCTTCTCCTGTACTCGGAAACTCAAGTGATTAATGTAAAAGCTCATTCCTTATATTTATATTGTATAGATGATGATGATGTAAACATTTAGATACTTCATGGTAAATGAAATGAATAGTATATTGTATTGGATGTTATTCCTTTGGGTCCATAAGACATTAACATATTGTATGACGATATTATATTTGAATTAAGAATGTTATTGATGATATTGATGTGGATTGAAATGGTTGTTGGTTTAGATCTTAGGAGATTGCATGAGATTGGATTACAGGATATTGATAGATGATTGATTTGTAAGGTTCCTATGGGTTTTCGGTGGCCTTATGCCTACCCATGCCTTAGGATCGTCGCGGCTCAAAAGTCGGGTTATGACATTAGGGTTTTGGGTTTCCTGCCCATTTCTTTTATTTTCTTCATAAGAGTCTAAGCATGAGGTGAGATTATGATGAGATAACATGTGTAGAGTATTACATAGAGATTTAAGAGCATTTGATTTAATATATTTGCTATTATATATGTTATGTGCATAGCTCCACCTAGGAGACAAGATGAGGAAGGTGATGAATGTGATCAACCCTATTATTTGATGTGATAGAGGACTTCTATAGAGCTATAGAGCATTCTTTTTGGCAAAGGTGAGTAGAAAATATGCTACTATTCTTGTATTTGTTAACCTAAAGGCTTAAAGCCTAATTTATTGTTAAACCACCATGAGAATGAGTATGTGAATGAACCATTGAACCATTATATATCATGTGAATTTTATAAATTCTTTATTTGCCAATTTCTTATGTGAAAATGAGAACCATGTGAACCTTATGAGTTTATGTGACTATGAGAACAATGTGAACCTATGTGTATATGAGTATGTGAACCTTGAATCCTATTTGCTTATGAAATAATACACCTTAATGGAATAGAAATCCCCAAGTGATATGAGTATTACATTAGACATTGTGCACAGTGTAACCCGATGG
Source organism: Vernicia montana (assembly GCA_949750685.1). Classification (NCBI taxonomy): domain Eukaryota; kingdom Viridiplantae; phylum Streptophyta; class Magnoliopsida; order Malpighiales; family Euphorbiaceae; genus Vernicia; species Vernicia montana. The sequence continues at coordinate 1,648 of CATKHJ010365034.1, read as the reverse complement.
GTAGGGTATAATATTTGACCCCTATCTAGGAATGGTAAATTATCCTAGACGTGAAACTCGATCAGTTTCATGTATTAAGTGGAAGAGTATGTTAATGAAAAACCTCTACTCTTATTATGTGGAAGAGTATGCTAATCCAACCTCTACTCTTAATTTATAAGGGGAATATGCTAATAAAATGTCTCTATTCCTAACTTACATATGGATGATTTTTATTTCCATAATTAATGTGTTTCAAATCCATTCATGTGTTATAAACCTATTCATGTGTTATAATCGTATTTGATCCTTATGAGCCATGTTAACCTATTTGATGAGTTATGAGACAAAGTCATCATTGTGAGCTGGCCTTGATTCACTTAGCCTCACAAGTATGGTAGTATATTCTTTACTCACTGAGAAATCTCACTAGTTATTGTTAATGTTTTTCAGGAGATTAGTGTTTATCAGCTTAGTTCTTCAGGCTTCCTTCTTCCTAAAGAACCAACTTGATCAATGTAATTTCTCCATTTGATATATTTGTAATTGAAGTATATTTTAGAAGCTCCATGAGTATTGAGAGGGATATTCTTCTGGCCTAAATGGCAATTATGTGAATGGTGATATTTGTATTAACTTATTATTATAAGAATGGTATGAGATACATGTGACTTAGGAGTGAGTGTATGTGTATGTGAATATGAACATTGTATATGGATGAGAAAGATTAGATGTGTATGCGTACTCAAGTTCTGATCTTGGGGATGAGCATGTGTTATTAGTTGCTATGATACCATATGGATTTTATGTTAGGGAGTTCTATGGGGTTTTCAGTGACTTTATGCTTACCCACTCCTAAAACCATCACAATTGCAAAGTCAGGTTGTGACATAGACTTGTAGAATTCAACAAAACTGCAACACAAACATGTAGGAAAGATAGAGTCATGAATGGGTATAAATGGTAGAACGGAACATAGATGCGATAGGATCTGATTTTGGCGAGGTTAAAATCCCATTACGAATGATAGACGTGATGATAAATGCGTTAGGATCCAATTTTGACAAGATCAAAACCCACTACAGATGATCCACACAATGATAGATGTAGACGACTAAATCACCACCTTGGCAAGCCATTCCAAGGATACAACAACACTAAAAAATCCCTAGTATTGGAAATTATGGGTCAAAGACAGGTTTAGGGGTGTGCAGTATTCGGTTTTAACCGAAAAATCAAACCGAATTGAACCAAACCAGCGGTTCGGTTTGGTTTTAAAAATAATCAGTTCGATTTCGGTTTTTAATTTCAAAAATTTTGATTATTTCGGTTCGGTTCGATTTTCAGTACAAAAAAACCAAATAAACCGAACCGAACTGATTTTATTAAAATTAATTTATTTTTATATTTTTATATTTAAAAAACTTAATTTTTTTTTATTAAAATAATAAAATATTTTTATGTATAACTTTTAAAATAATAAATATATTTTATTTTATTAAAATAATATAATATTTTTATGCATAATTTTTTAATTCTATTTTGAATTAATTATATATTTTTAATATTAAATTGCAAAATATTGAAGTATTGATCGAATAAAATTGTCAAAATTAATAATTTTTTTAATTATAGTTTTTTTTAATTTTAATTTTTTCTATTTTAAAAA
>CATKHJ010364938.1:0-28987 GCA_949750685.1 Vernicia montana | reverse complement strand
TATATATATATATATTATATATTTTTTTATTATATTATATATATATTTTTTGTTTTTAGCATGCAATTGAAAGCAGCAATTGCGCTTGTTGCAAACTTTATTTACTTTTCTTTTATTTTTTTATAATATAAAGAAGAGGGTCTCACTATTTTTATTATAATTCTATACTTATGGGCTACTCCTTCATTCTATGGTCCACTTTTGCTTCAAGTTCTTCCATTTCTTTATTTTATTTATTAAGCTGAACAAAAATAACAAACATATTAAAAATACCACAATTAAATATAAAATAAATATTAAATTAACATTAAAAACATAATTCAAATATAATAAAATTACGACAAAACATCTACCTTAATCACTCTTATTGTGGCTAGGGCTATCACAAATGGATGGGCTCAGAGCTTTCATATAGTTATTCCCTCTCACCGCTTTGACATATTAGAGGCATATGACTTGTGGTGGGCTGCTATGTCCTGGCCGGATGAGAAGATAAGAAGGGTTGCCTTGCTACATAAGATCGAGGAAGAGACTATTGTTGGGAGGTGAGGACTGCTGCACCTAGAGGGGATGACTTTAATGAGGATGATGGTTTGCGGGATATCCACCCTAGAAGGAGGAGAGCTACCTAGGATTTTGAGAGACTTTTGGACATGAAATATGACAAGACCCTTTTTTGTTGTTTTAAATAAGACAAGAGAATTTTGAGATAGACATTAGGAGTACTAGACTATGAAAACTTATGACATTTGTTAAAATTTTGAAACACATGTTTGAATCTCAATTGAATAAGACATCTTTTTTTTTCTTGTTTTTTTATTATCCACATGCTCTAATTTTTGCCTAAGTCGCCCTTTCAAATTTTCAACTTAGCGAGCTTTATTTATTATTTATTTGTATTTTACATTTTTTTTTGTGGATGCAATCAAAGAAATCCCACGTAATGCAAACTTGGCACAAAAGAAAATTGTATTAAAACTTGGACCACACCCAAAATTAGGCTACATATGTATCTCCATTCTTTCATTATTTCTTTATTCATTATTTTTTTTAGGAGAATTAGGTCCATGTAGTTCTTAATTATATTGCATGATGATTATGAAATGCAAAAAAAAAAATGTCACTACGTTTACATGAAGTAATGCTTCAATTGATCCAAATTACAGGGACTGGAAAAATCGATTCCATCTAGATCCATTAAAATAGCACCCCCTCTTAACAAGATCCATTTGAGCAGATACGGACCAACCCAATTTGGTTTGAACTTACCTCGAGAATTATGCACCAGAGCACGAATTTCCTTTAGAACCAAATTGCCTTCTTACAGATCTCTATCCTTAACCTTCTTACTAAAATGCCTAGATAACCTTTGTTGGTAGCCCTGGATCCGATACAAAGCGTCTATCCTTTTTTCATTGATAGCATTCAACTGGTCATGATGATACCCTTTTACCCATTCTACTTCCTCTAACTAATTTTCATGTACAACCCTGGCTGATCAAATCTCTATCTCAATTTGCAGAACGACTTCCATTCTATACACCAGTGAATAAAGAGTTGCTCCCCTGGGGTATGAATGGAAGTTCGGTATCCCCATAAAGCAAAAGGCAATTATTCATGTCAATTTTTGTGATTATCAGTCATTATTTTTTTTACAGCAGAGACTTGATCATTTTATTGGCTGCTTCGATTGCCCCATTAGTTTGTGGTCGGTAAGGAGAAGATCGATGATGATGTATCTTTTCTTTCTTCAACAAACAAAAAAATTGTTTCTAAAAATGGGATCCATTATCTGTAATGATCTCAAAAGGGACACCAAACTGACAAAGGATGTTAGTTTGAATGAAATGGGCCACCCTTTTAGAATTCAATACCTCATAAGGAACTACTTCTATCCATTTTGTGAAATAGTCTATTGCTACCAAAATGTGCTCATGCCCACTATATGACTTGGGATTAATCCTTCCAATGACATTTATGCCCTAAGTTGCAAAAGGCCATGGAGTTTCCATTGGATGTAAAGGAACCAGAGGCTATCTTTGATGTTTAGCATAAATTTGACATTTATGACATTTCTACACAAACTTAACACAATCTTCATTCATGGTCAGGCATAAATATCCTAAATTTGCAATCTTTTGAGTTAATGCAATACCGTTCATATGTGGATCCTCTTTACCACCATGGACCCAACTATGATCTTTTGAGCCTCCTCATCAGTTACACACCTCAAATGTATATTATCCCATGCTCTTTTGTATAACACATCACCATTTGAGATGAAATTACTAGCTAATTGCCTTAAAGTCCTTCGATCTGACTTGGTTGCACCTTCTGGATATCCCTCGTGCTTGATGAAATTGAAGATATCCCAAAACCAAGGCTTCTTATTGGCCAGGTGAAAATGTATACAATAAGTATAAAAATTAGGCTGTCTTTTTACCTCAATAACCATAGGTTTGACTATAGTTGCATTTTTCTTGTCTAACATGGATGTAAGAGTAGCTAAAGCATCGACAAATTGATTTTTGGCCTAAGGCAAATAATGAAATGAAAGCTCATGAAAGCTTTGGGCCAAATCATCTAAGCGTTGATGGTAAGGAACCAAAAACTCTTCCCATATCTTCCATTTACCAAGAGCTTGAGACACAATTAGATTCGAGTCTCCAAACACTTCTAAATGGTTTATTCTCATATTTATGGCCATTTCTAATCTCGTTATGCACGCTTCATACTCTGCCTTATTGTTTTTTACTTCAAATGCCAACTTGAATGCGATAGGCAAGTGTTCTCCCTCTGGCGAGACAAGGACCATTTCAGCACCAAAACCTTTTCTATTGGATGCACCATCAAAAAAAAACTTCAAAATCTCGGGTTCTATTTGCAAGATGTCTTCATCAGGGAATTCAAGTTCAAACAATTCACTATCCAAAGGAGCTGCAACCAACTGGTCGGCTATGACACTTCCTTTTCTAGCTTTTATGGCAACATACTTAAGGTCAAAAGCTGCAAGGACTGCTATCCAATGTGCCATCTTACTGTCAAGAATTGGCCTTTCCATAAGGAATTCAAGGGGCTCTCTTGTCAGCAAGAACAAAAGTAGTATAGGAACTTAAGTAGTGTTGAAGCTTATGGCACACTCAAACTAAAGTAAGGCATAATTGCTCAATTTGATTATACCTAAGCTCATGGATGAGCATACGCTTACTCAAGTAAAAAAAATGTCATTTTCCTTATTGGGTGAGCATACGTTTACCTTTAGGGAGTTTCCACCTTAATTTATTTTTAGTTGAGAAAATATAAGGAAAAAACCCATTAATTGACTCTAATAAAATTATCCCAAAGGAAAATGCACTAGTTTTTTGAAACCAAAGAAGATTCAAGGACTAGATTTTTTGTTCATTTTAAAAGAGTTCAACTTAATAATGTGAAAACAACTTTAAAAGACAATTTCATGAACAATTTATAATGTGATGATGAAAATGGAATGACAATTATAAAGATGAATGATGAATTATAAAACATGTAAATAAAACAATAAGCAAATAAGAAATAATTTAAATTACATCTAAAACCAATGAAATAGAGGGTGTCTCCTTTAACTTTTATGGGTACTATGAAAATCACATATCCCCCAAAATGAGAAAGAGATGAAGAAAAGAGCTGTTTGTTTTAAATTTGGATTTGCTATTTAAGATTAGATTTCAAGTATGCATGTGTATCCCATTGAATATGAATCAAAACTCACACAATTCTTTCCATTTTGTAATGGAAAGTTTGTTTATTTTATCATGTTTTGGTTATTTTTGAAGATAAAGTAGAAGAATGTGCTTTACCTTAAGGTAAAAGGGGAAAGGTGCTTTACATTGGTTCTTTTTGAAGTCGTCGGAAGAGGTCGAAATGCCTTGTCGGATTGGAGCTCCACTTTCCAAAGTGCAAATATATAAAATTATGTTCAAATCTTTAAAACCTAATTTAATCCAAGGAGGACTAAATTAGACAGACTTAAATTAAGGACAAATTAGCCCTAGGAGTCTTATATGAAGAAAAATAGAGAAAAGTATAGAAGGATGCATGAGACAACCGTCTGTGAACCCTTATTTTAGCACCCCCAAAATTATTTCTGAACTCACCAGAGCTGATCAAAATATTTTTCTATTCAAGCCAATGCTTTTTCGATCTTGACCGGACCATTTGTATCAGACAATATTTTTTCGAGACTGACCGAATTTTTCTCAAAACTGACTGTCAAAATGTCCGATAATTAATTTCGGATCTACTGCCACTGATCGGTAAATTTTCAGACTTCAGAATACCCCAAAAACTGACCCGGAAGCTGCAAAAACTAACTTGGATGTCCCAAAAAACTTAGAACCAGATAGCCAGCACCACATCAGCTGCTCGTACAGCCAATGCCACGTCAGCTGCCATCGGAGCACCAAAAAATGCACCCAGCGCCTCAAAAAAGGTGCCCTGCCTGCACCTCAAAATCACTTTTTTGCCCTTCGATCCTGATTTTTTCAGCCCCAAAAAGCTCTACCCTTTTGGTCTTTTCACACTTTCTCTTTCCAAACTATCCCCACCTCACTTTGCCTATAAATACCTCCCTCCATTCCCTTTCAAAACACACCTCAAGCACTTGTTGATTGCTATCCGTTTGCTTCTCCTTATCTCTCTCTCTAATTTAGTTTTTCCACACTCATTTTGAGAAATCATAATTAATTAATTAATTAAAAATTAATTTTAATTAATTAATTAATTTTTTTTTAAAATCTTCACTCAATTTGGTTAATTAATCATTTTAATTAATTACTTTAATTAATTAATCTTTTTAATTAATTAAAAATTGGGTAATTAAGTAATCAAAGTAATTTTCCAAAATCAATCTTGTTTTACGAAACGGAACTCCGATCCAGTAAAACTACTCTACCACCACTAAAACCCACAAAGAAGGTATAATCTCTTATCCTCAACCAAACTAAACCAATCAAAACTGACTGATCCTTAAACCCCCTCCACTTAACCGTGGAATGAACTACGTGAGTTTTGATCCCCATTCAATAGGGTACGTAGGCACACTTGGAATCTAAAATCCAAGTCTCAAATCTAAATCCCAATCAATCCCCTCCCCCATTTATTTTCCATGTAAATGTCAATTTATACTTTCCTTGTAAATTTAAATTAGTGCAATTAGTTAATTATTTGTGGAGTTAAGGAGCGATTTGTGGTTCTCCTAGAATCCATAAGGACTAGAGAGAACACTCTCATTAACTTGTGGATGTTTAAATACTCGTCCTTTATTTTTTTTCCATATATTTCATAAATATGCCATGATCATGCATAATAAATCGTCATTCATGAAATCAATTTTCAAAAGTCAAATTAAATTTAAGAGCTAAATCTAGATTATTTAAAACCAAAAACCTAATCCCCGATTCTCTTTCAAAAAGAAAAAATCAATTTTCCGAGGTGATAGCTGCTTCTAATCCTGAGCATTGAAACTCGTATCTAACCTCCCTTAAACATCGCTCTGCCTTTTCTTAAGGCATTTTCGAGCGAGGGGAGGGGCGTTCGGGCGAGGCCTCACAGTTGGCAACTCCACTAGGAACCAGTTGTTGCCCTTTTTCAATAAAAGGAAAAGCAAATAAGAGGATTACTATTTGGTTATGATTTTTTTTCAAAATAATCACCATTTGGCACTTAAGTTTAAATTGACTTTCATGCATCAGTTTGCATAATAAAGGCTCCTTGCCTAACCCTAGATTTAGGAAAACTTTTAGATATTAAGTATCATTGGCTCGACAACTCTCTTTGAGTATGTTGGGAGATAGCGAAAGGATTCCACTCCGCGACGAATCCTCGTTCATCTCGGTGGTGTAACGAGCAATCAGTACTGTTGGACCTATGCGAGTCTCTTTGACTCACATGTGGTTAGGTATATCAATACTCTAGTGGGACGGGGACATTTAAACCAAGCCACCCTTCGCCTTTATGCATATAGTAGTCTTAGCCTTTGATCTTAGGTTCTGTTAACTGTAATAAATGAAAGCTTGTACATATACCATGAAACCCTTTTGTCATGCATCATGCCATTGACATGTATACATGCATAAGAAACTCGAGAATAGAGTCTTCTCACCCTGTATACCAAAATTGGTGGTTCGTCACCCAAATAAAATTCCAACCAATAAAGGGAATCCTTTTCCTGATGTACCGTTGCATCTGTTTCCAAATGTAAATTCTCACATTTCCTTTTCCTTTTCCTTTGAAGGTACAAATGGCCGCCAACACCTTTGACCAGGATGCGATGAACGTCTTTTTTGCTAGTCTCCTCAAAAAGCAAGAGGAATCCTTCTAAAACACACTTACCACCGCTCTTAAAACACAAGCAGACACATTCACCAATGCTCTCACCACACAATCCGCCGACTTACAAATGCCCTCAACACCCAGCATCAGTCCATCCTTAACGAAATTAGGGAAATGACCAATACCACCACTGTTCCTCCGTGTACCGAGCTCGCTTCCACTCAGGCCGGTACAAGCTACGCTCATACCTTCACTCCTCCTCCTGTTATCGATCTGACTAATAAGGGGAAAGCTCCTGATACTCCCACTTCTCCCCCTCTGGACTTAAACGCTGCTGTTCCATCCCCCACCACAAATCCTTTTCAAAGTGGGGACTTTTCTAGCTTTCCAGAAGCCAAGAAATTAATGGAAACATTTGAGGCTATGGAGAGGACCCTCAAAAACATCAAGAAACATGAAGACATGATAGATGTCGATTCTTTGGCTCTCTTCCCGAACGCAAGGGTTCCACCCAAGTACAAAATGCCGGTTATGGACAAGTTAAACTGCACCACATGCCCTAGGACTCATCTAAAAATGTATGTGGGTGCTATGAGGCCATTTGGAGTGGACGACGAGCTCCTTGTTCAATTGTTCCAACAATCCCTAATCGGAGCTGTTATGAAATGGTTACTAGATCTCGATCAAAACTACAAGAAAAGTTGGGATGACATTTGCAATGCATTTGTCAAACAATACCACTACAACATCGAGGTGGATGTCACTCGTCGAGATCTAGAGACAACCAAGCAAAGATCAGGGGAATCCTTCACCGCGTTCCTTACAAGGTGGAGATCTAAAGAAGCCCAAATGGTGAACCGCCCGTAGGAAGAAGAGCAGATCGACATTATCATCAAAAATCTCCTCCATCAGTACTAAGTCCATCTACAGACCTAGTACCTCCCGGACTTCAAAGCACTTTATCGCCACTACCTCCAATATTGAAGATCTGATTCAATCTGGGCAAGTCAAGGATGAGTCCTCGAACTCGAGGTACTGTAGGAACAGTAATTACACTTCCAACACCACTCGATCGGCCAACCAAAAAGGGGAAGAGGTAAATACTGTCTCCTATCATTAGCCGATGAGGTTGGAATCAAGAAAGACCTTCTTTGAGCTAGGCATGCCCCTAAGCACTATTTTCAAGAAAGCCTTGGGAGCCTATCTTGTTAAGCCCTTAAAGCCAAGAGCACCACCAAACCCTTTGCCCAGGAATTATAATGCTAACGAGCACTGTGACTACCATTAAGGACCAAGGCATAAAACTGATGACTGTAAGACTTTAAGGAATAGGATTCAAGATCTGGTTGATAGTGGAGACATTATCACTCCTAAATCCAAGCCTAACATCACCATTAATCCTCTTCCTAGGCACCAAGGAAATGTCAATTTCATCACCTCTGATGAACAGGAATATGACTCTGTCTCTATGATCCATCCCACTCTGGATTACTGTTGTGTCCTGGATTTGAATGATTTTGTGGATGAAATCGACACAATTACCCGGAGCAGGAGAGTCCTTCTACCACCAACTCATCCCACTGCACCAAAAGAAACTACCCTAGTCAGCCACACAGTTCCTCCTCCAGTAGAAAAGCTGAAACCCCATCAAGAGCCTGAAGAAGATTCTGTCCTGAAACAGTTAAAGAAGGCACAAGCTAACATTTCCATTTGGAGCCTTATTCAGTCATCGTACCCTCATCACCAAGCTCTTTACAAGGCTTTGAACTAGTGTCAGGCTCCGATTGACATCACACCTGAAACGCTTGTGGCTTTTTTAATAAGTACTACTAAAATAATGTCTATATCTTTCAGCGACCAGGACATCCTGCAAAGTGGGGAAAACCACAACCAAGCTCTGTATATCACTGTAATGACTCGAGTCAAAACTGTGCCCATGGTGCTAGTGGATAACGGGTATGCTCTGAACGTATGCCCACTGAAAGTAGCCAGCTGCCTAGGATTAGAGGCGACGGATTTCACTCCGTCTGATCATGTCATGTGAGCTTATGATAACACCAAGAGGGAGGTCTTGGTTATTGCTACCTTGAATGTGACCATTGGACCCGTCACTATGCTGATCTCCTTCTAAGTAATTGATGTCCTGGTCTGTTTCAATCTACTTCTGGGAAGGCCGTGGATCCATCAAGTCAAGGTAGTTCCTTCCTCTCTTTACCAGAAATTGAAGTTTCCCTATGGTGCAAATATCATTACGGTCAAAGCTGATACACATGGGAAGAATGACCATCCAAGCTCCTTTCTTGTTTTGGAAATCAATCTTGAACCCTCCAGTGTTCCTCTATCAGGCTTCTCCTTTGACATTATCCAATTCATCCAAGGGGAAGGTAAAGAATTCATTTCTTTTGATTTTGACCAGTATGGAAATGTGGCCGTGGTTAACATGATAAGAAAAATGGACTATTTTCCAGGTTTGGTTCTGGAAAAGAACCAGCAAGGGATAGCTCAGTTTCCAGAGTACCCTACTGCCACTGCTCCATTTGCCTTGGGCTACAAGCCAACATTAGAGGACATGATGGAACTTGAGGAGAGAGCCATGTTGAGGGCTAACGCCAAGAGGTGAGGTGAGACCTATGATTGGCCTATGTGCCCATATTTTAAAACCCTGAATGGGTATTTTGTGAAAGAGGGTGAAGATTTACCCTATTATGATTTTCTTGAGCTTTGGTATTACCCTCTTTCTGAAAAACTAATCCCTGGTTTCAAAATTTTCTTTGATGTCAGGCTCAGCCTAGAGGAATGCGAGCTAGTTTATTCGCTGAAGGAGGATTGGGAAACAAGCATGGAGCCCTCTCTTTTCGAATCCATCCACATGATCACCGAACACCAATAACCTGATTCCACCAAGCTCATCCAACCATCTCAATCTCCACCTAATAACTGGTATTTTGAAGAGAGCACCGACCCTGTCATGCCCCCATCTGAGTCCTTTAAGTCTGTAACTGAGTCCTCTGAATCTGAGTTTATATCTTTTGAGTCTGTCCTATCTAATGTTGAAGTTGAGTCTGTCGAGTCCAATTTTGTAACCCACCCTGTGGGCCTATCCTTTACTGTAACCCACGATGATGGGAACTTCATCAGAAATAAAAAGTTTAACCTTTTTGCCTACTTTTCCGACTCTTTATGCTCCACTTCATCTGATTTATCATTAAATGAGACATCTGAAAAATAAAAAAGAAATAAAAAATGAAAAAGGCAAAGAATTTATTAATTATGGCATAGAGGAAAAATCCAAAATCACATACATTGCATCCGCATATCATGATACACAGGCATTGATTGAAAAAGTTTGTCGGTTCTTGGATTGTTTTGCATGGGAACCCAAGGAAATGGTGGGGGTAGATCCAAGCATCGCAGTTCACAAGATTCTGACCTACGAGTATGTGAAGCCTGTTAAACAGAAGCTGCGCAGAATGAAGGCATAATGGTCTTTGAAGATCAAAGAGGAAGTGACCAAGTTATTAGACAATCAGTTCATCGAACCAATTACTTACCCTTCATGTTTACCAATATAGTGTCTGTCCCCAAGAGAGACGAAAAATTCTGCATATGTGTTGACTATAGAGATCTCAACAAGGCTTGTCCGAACGATGACTTTCCTTTGCCTCACATTGGCTTGTTAGTAGATCGTATGGCAGGTGCATCAGTGGTCTCCTTGACCGACCTCTATGCAGGCTACAATCAAGTCCAAGTATATCCTCCTAACAAGGAAAAGACATCTTTCATAACATAATGGGCACCTACTGTTATCGGGTCATGCCTTTTGGTCTAAAAAATGACGAGGCAACATATCAGAGGATGGCAACTACTATCTTTCATGACATGATGCACAAAGATGTCGAAGTGTATGTAGATGACATGGTGATAAAATTTGAGACCCCTAAAGAACATTTAGAAGCCTTGGAAAGATTTTTCTTGAGACTCAAACAGTACAATCTAAAGCTGAACCCAGCCAAATGTGTCTTCGGTGCCTCCTCAGGTGTGTTCCTTGGACATTTAGTCAGCTAGCGAGGTATAAAAGTGGATCTTGCCAAGTCAAAAGCAATAATAGAAATTCCACCTCCTAAAACTGAGAAGGAGATCAGAGGTTTCCTAGGTCACCTACAATACATCATTCGTTTCATTGCACAACTGGCAGATGTTTGCGGACTGATTTTCAAGTTACTGAGAAAATGAGCCTCTAAGCAGTGGAATGAAGAATGCCAAAAAGCCTTTGATAGAATCAAAGAGTATCTACTGAACCCACCCATGTTGCAGCCTCCGAGACCATGTCAGCCATTATTGCTTTATTTATTTGTTACTTCAGAAGCTATAGGTGCAATGCTAGCTCAGAATGCCTCAGACTGTCACAAAGAAAATGCCATCTATTACCTAAGCAAATGTATGTTGGCTCATGAGCTTAACTATAATCAGATTAAGTAATTATGTTTAGCTTTGGTATGGGTATGCCACAAACTCTAGCATTACCTATGCTCATATACTACCCATGTGCTAGCTGACAAGAGCCCTTTAAAAATCCTTATGGAGAAGCCAATTCTTGACAGTAAAATGGCATGATGGATGGCAGTACTTACAGCATTCGACCTAAAATATGTCCCGAGAAAAGCAGTAAAAGGAAGCATAATCACTGACCAGCTGGCTGCAGCCCCTCTAGATGGTGAACTGTTTGAGCCTGAATTCCCAGATGAGGATATCCTGACCACAGACCCTGAAGTATGGAAGTTATTCTTTGATGGTGCGTCTAACAGCAGAGGTTATGGAGCCGAAATAGTTCTTGTCACCCCAGAGGGAGATCATTTACCCATGGTGATCAAGCTAGTCTTTGAAGTGACCAATAATGAGGCTGAATATGAAGCGTGCATAGCTAGCTTAAAGGCGGCTATCAACATAAGAATAGAAAACCTCGAAGTTTACGGTGACTCAAACCTGATTATATCCCAAGCCCTTGGCAAATGGAAGATAAGAAAAGGGCATTTGGTTCCTTACCATCAATGCCTTAATGATTTAGCGGAGAGTTTCCAAGAACTTTCCTTTCACTACCTGCCGAGGGCTAAGAACCAGTTAGCCGATTCCCTAGCCATTTTAACCTTAATGATAGATGTGAGTGATAATGAAATACACAGACCTATTGTCATTGAACTGAAGAGGCAACCTGGGTATTACACCATGTGTATGAATCTTCAGTTAGCCGACATCAAACCTTAGTTTTGGGATATCCTCAACTATATTGAGAATGACAAATATCCAGAAGGGGCCTCCAATGCAGATCAAAGGACCCTGAGGCAGTTAGCTGCTAACTTCATACCCAATGGGGATGTTCTATACAAAAGAACCTGGGACAACATCCACCTGAGATGTGTGACTGAAGAAGAAGCCCAACAGATCATGGAATGGGTCCATGGCTGGGAAGGAGGCCCGCACATGAACGACAATGCTTTGGCTCAAAAAATCATGAATCTGGGTTACTTCTGGCTGACCATGAATGAGGACTATGCAAAGTATGTGCAGAAGTGTCATAAGTGTCAAATCTTTGCCAAGTTACAGCATCGGCCACCTGTGCCACTGAATCCCATAGCGACTCTATGGCCTTTCACCACCTGGGGCATAGATGTCATTGGAAGAATCTCCCCGAAGTCCTCTAGTGGTCATGAATACATTCTGGTGGCTGTGGACTACTTCATAAAATGGATTGAAGTAACGCCATATCAGGTCTTAAACTCTAAGAAGGTGGCCCATTTCATCCGAACCAATATCCTTTATTGGTTTGGAACCCCCTTTGAGATAATCATGGATAATGGCTCCCACTTTCAGAAAGAAGTAGTCTGACTGCTCCAAAAAGAAGGAATTCAGCATCACCGTTCCTTTTCCTACCGGTCACTGACTAATGGGGCAGTTGAAGCTGCCAATAAGACCATCAAGACCATTTTGCAGAAGATCATTGTGAAGCATAGAGACTGGCATGAGCATCAACCTGTTGCATTATGGGGGTACAAAACCACAGTCCGCACTCCCACGGGGCGACCCTATATGCCTTGGTCTACGGAATAGAGGTTGTCCTCCCCATTGTGATGCAAATCTGCTCTGCTAGTGTGATGAGAGAAAACCAGCTAAGCGAAGCAGAATGGATCAGAGGCTATCATGACCAGTTGAATGCCATCGATGAGAAGAGAATGGATGAAATGTATAGATTTTAGGATTATCAGCAGAAACTCGCCAGACATTTCAACAAGAAGGTGAAAGACAGGGGTTTGCAAGAGGGAAACCTGGTCCTAAAAGAGATCTGAGCTCCTGTGCACGACCCAAGAGGAAAGTTCATACCAAATTGGGTTAGACCGTACGTACTCAAAAAGATCCTACCTAGCGGAGGCGCTATCCTTATAGACGTGGATGGAAATGAGTTCTCCAACCTTTGCAACCTGGATCAGCTGAAGAGATACTTTGTCTGAAACTAATATCTGTATTTAGTTTTGTTGCATCTGTAATCAGAACTACATGGACCTGATTCTCCCTAAAAAGGAAAATGACAGAAAAATGATGTAAGGGATACGTAGGCAGCCCGACTCGGGTGCGGTCCAAATCATAGTAAAATGCATTTTTGTTTTTCATGACAAAGCATCTCATTCTCATTTCCTTTGTGCCTAATGCATCATCCATTTGATTTCTTTCGCCTAAACTAAAAAAAATAATAAATAAAAAGAAAATGCTCGCTAAGCTGAAAACTTGAAAGGGCAGTTTAGGCAGAAATTAGAGCAAGCTCGTTGAGTTAAAAACCTGAAAGGGCGGCTCGGGTAAAAATTAGAGCTGACAAAAACAAAATGCTGAAAAGTGCTTGCTAAGTTGAAAACCCGCGAGGGCGGCTTAGGCAAAAATCAGAGCCAAATAAAAGATGTCTCATATATTGATGATCAGATTTTACAAGATACAATCCATCATCACAAAAAGGATAGCCTTTCCTATGTCATCTATAGCTTATCCTGTATCGTGTAGTCATATCAGCTTACAGGCATGAACAAAAAGAAGACTTGCAGCAATGGTCCTAAACAGCTACAAAGCAAAGTAAAAAACATATCATGTCCAAATCTAGACTATCCTCCTCCTCCTCCTAGGATGCAAATCCCGTGTGCTATCATCCGAGTCTGAGCCCCTCACAATCTCATGAATCTCCTCCAAAGTCACGTCTATCCTCAAAGTCTCAGTAGCCCCCTTAGCTGTAGTAGGCGGAGCACTGGTAGAACCTGAGCTGACCCTCACGGTCGTCCCAAAAAGCCTAATCTGTGTCCCTGCAGCTCTAAAATTGCTCCCAGAAATCCCCCTCTATGCAGTAGCAGCCCAGAAACAGTCCTCACTGCTGCAACAGGGATCCTCCTCGAAACACTAGAAACAGCAGTCCTCCTCTCTGCTTTGGCAGCAGTAACCCTCTTCTACACCATGACTATAGTATCCTCCTGTCTCCTCACTGCAGTCACTGTCTCCTCTGTCACTACTACTGCAGTCTGAGTCACTAATGCAACTTGTGCAGCCTGTAGTGTTGAGCCCTTTATGACTCCTCTAGTCCCCTTCAAAGGTCGTGCCTCTCCCTTATCTGTCCTACTGTCTCATCACCAGCTGCACCCCCAGTAGCCTCTACCTCCTCTGTGGTGTCACCCTCTATCTCTCTGAGCAAAGCAGCTTGGTGCTCTCTCTTAGCAGGCCAAACCACCTCAACCAACCAACTGGTATACCCCTTGGTAGTCCTAAAGACAATCCCTAGAAGTACCGCATGATAACTCCTCATCTAGCCACCCCTGATAGCTTTGGCAATGGAAGCTGTAATCTGGCAGGCTCCAAGAAGGGTACAACTAGGGGCACGTCCTGCGTTTGGCCTATCTGCCTCATAACTCTCATCTCCTGATAAAAGGTAGTCCAGCTCAGACTAAGCAAACAGACCACCCAATATCTGTGACTCATGGTCATGAAGGACCTAATGTCGTACCACTAATAATACCAAAGTATGTCCTCTAGGGCAACCTTCAGCAACCACCCTATCCACTCCCTAACTGAGCCTCAACAAACTTAGATCGGTCTCATGCGATACTGAGAAGCAGTGCAAGGACTCCTCGCCGGGGTAGCCACCACTCGGAGATGATCCATGAGCCAGACTTGCAAGATAACCCAAAAATCTAAAATCAGACACCCGTAAAGCATCAATAATGGGAAAGGGTAAGACAGACATACTATTTCCTCACCTGAAGAATAACAAGAGAAACAGTCCATCTCTATAGACCTCGTACACAACAATCCAAACTCAACAGTGCCTCAACCAACACTGCCCCAGCCACAGAACGGCTCTGCTCCATTTGGAGTACCAAACCAGTCACTCTAGTGTCACCCCATCCGACAGAACTAGGGAATAAATACCCTGCTGTCAAACATAAAACCAGAGCCCTCATTCTGAGTCTCTGTCTCCTTATGTCTCAAGAGTCACCAATATCCTGAAACTCTGCAATCACTGCAGTCAGATCCACCTGACCATCAATAACCATCTGGCTCGCAGCATCATTAGGCAGGTCTAAAAACTCATGAAAAATCTAAAAATGTCCCACTCTGAACTCTGGCACTACTAGGACTGCCTCTGGATCGCAGCCGAGTATGGCACTGAACTCCTCAAATATGGGGCAAAGCTCCTCCATGGCTGTACCAAAGCGGAAAACACGGGCCACCGGATCCTAGAACCTAAAATAGGCTCTCAGAAAATCCCAATCAACCCGAACTCCTCTCAGTGTCACCATTGCAACAATACCATATCTACCCAAATTAATTCTCTCCACCTTCTCGAGTTTCTTGGTCCATACATGTATGTATGAATGAAATACGACTCCATGAATGTGAGAATCGAAAGAAAGTAAGTGAAGAAGTAGTGGGAGAATGAAAACTGGTGAAAAATTTAAGAAACGGGCAGAGTTTCAGCATAAAAACCAAGAAAAAATGAGATATGCCTCGGAATGGGTGCCAATTTATAGACCCAAGAAGTGTCAACATCAGAAAGTACAAAAAAGGACAGAATAACAGCTTTACCATCGGACCAGCCGGTGGCGCCGCCAAAGCGTCTGGCAATTGCCGCAGAGACAGCTGGCGGCACTGCCTGTGAGTCCGGTGGCTTTGTACCTCTGACAAGCCCCTCTAATCCTACCAGCCTTTTGTGGTCCCGCAACCTGATCATGGACCTCATAACACAATTTTAAGCCCTTTTCTTCCCTCATTGGGATTGAAAATTTGGGACAAAATACTTTTAGATCTCCCCGGGGTCGTTCTTTTTATGCACGACAACAACGGTGCCATATTCCAGTCAAAAGGAGTCAAGTTTCTAAACTTACATGCATGAAAAACATGATTTTTTCTAGTTCATAATTATAAGCATACATCCAATATTGCTTTCTTTTGTCACAACATACATTCACAGAGTCACATAAAATCATGCATACATAAGCACTCACCATCGTCATCATCAAGACACATAATATAAAATAAAGTGCATACAGTGGATAGTCATAATAATACAGTCATCCGAAGAAGTACTGTCTCCTGCTAAGGGAGTAAACGAAAAAAAGAGAAAAGGCAGACAATAGATACAGTCATCCAAACAGTACTACCTCTCGCCAGGGGAGTAAGAAAGGGAAAGAGAGCGACAATAGTCCAGAAAACTCAAGCAACTTGAAGCCAACACCGGCATCTGTGAGCAGCAATCATCGACCCCTCTTCGTCGCCTCCGAGGAACGGCCTCCTCACCCAGCTCCTGCGACTTTGACATATAGGTACGTGTGAGCATGCCAAAAAGGACGTTCTCCATCTTGCGGGCGATGAGATAAATGTTTTGGGTAAACTCCCTGGGTATCTGCATACAGAAGTGGTAAAACATCAGATGTTTGGGATCCTTTCTCAAAACACAATGGAATGCAAGGAGACTCTCACTTTAGGATCCTTTCCGAAGGATGGGTGAATGAAAAACCTACCTCAATGTCATCCGGAATGGGTCGTATACCCGGGCGAACAACAGTTGGAAGTGGCCATAACCTCATAGAGTTGTCAGGGAGATAGTAAAAGATATCCTCTGATATGCGAAATTATGTGTCTAAGAGAGATGCACCCGGGGCAGGGCTAGGATCACCGCCCCTCTGATCAGGAACAGGATCCCCAGAAATGCTATCAGAGGAAGCTTTAAGAGCCATTTGGGGGATAGGCCCTCTTGGGGTGGCAAAGGCAAGAGAGGACTGCCCTTGTGGCATGATCTGGCACATCACGAATGTATTACAGAACTCATAGTAACTTAACTTGGACTGTTGTTGTTGAAAGTGATGTGCCGCATCACCCTTGAACATCTCGGGAGAAGTCACGATATTAGATTCGAATCTAATGTCAATGGGCGGGGGGCTAGGAACGCACCAAGGTCCTAAGGTCTGGAAAGTGACCCTTTCGCCTAGGTAGAATAGGCGAAAGTAAGGAGATCGCAACAATATCTGACTGCGGGAAAGATGTTCTAGGTAGCTCATATTACCCAGGGCATGCGCCATCCTCTCCCCGAAGGGTTTCGTAATCTATCATGAAGCAATTAGTAAGGCCATAATAATAATAATAATAATAAAGGAAGGGGGTAAAAGAAACAAGAAGATACCCTCGATTGAGACCAGTAATCGAAAAAGGACAGTAGTGTCAGGAATTTAATATAAGCCTTGTTGGGATCCCAGTTCAACTCCGCCCATTGTGCCTCTGCCGAAAAAATCTCCTCGCTCTGATCAATCAGTCTGGGAGTAAGAAAGGGGAAGTACTCATAGGCGTAGACCTGCAAACAAAATTGTCAGAATTTCAGAAGCATAATAAAGAAATATAGTAAAAAACCACCTAATTCCTACCTCCCATATGACAGTCGTCCCACTAATGGACTGGATGCACCCTCGGGACAGGTCGATCATCTCTCGATACATGGTGCTCAGAATAGCACCTCCCTAGTCGTAATCAGCCCATACATCCATGTTGACCAAGCTGGTAAGGATGTTCAGATCCACCTAATCCTTCATATTATAGGCAAAGGTGCAGCCCATAATTATCAGTAAGCATAGCCGTACTAGCATCTCACTAGTAGCGAAACACTCATTAGCCATCATCCCCTCCAGCGTGCGGTACAGGTAGATACGCTTTACGTGAATGCTGTCCCGAGGAGGATCGAAGCCAAGCAACTCTTGAGTCTGTCTAGGAGAGAGCGCGTCCCTCCAGTCATTGTACATGTCCAGGTGCTGAGTACCAAATTGGATCCCGAAAATCATAGTTAGATCTAATGTGGTGCAGGTCATCTCTCCGCAACCCATATGAAAAGTGTTGGTGGTGTCCCACCATCTCTCTGCCAGAGCCTTGATCAGATCTATGTTGGCATGATCAGACGTCTTCACATGAAGAAAGTTCACAAAGCCTGTGGGTTCTAATAGCCTCCTAACATCGCTCCCCGGAAGGATGCACTTCACTACCAGCTCTAAGTGGTGACGGCCACCCCTATTTTTGACAGACTGAGTCTGCAATGAGCCAGTAGGTGTGTGTTGAAACAAGTGACATGCAAGGTCTACAATTAATTCGAATAAAAGGGGGAAGTGGAAATATTGACCTCCATGCACTTATCATAAGACACATGATTGTAGGAATCCTGTAGAAGAAGGGAAACATCCAAGTTGTCCCTCGGTGCCTCGTACAAGCGCCCACACAAGCCTCCACTAGAAGAAGCTGCGGTGCGGCGAGGAGGGATGGCCCTACGCCCGGATGAGGAAGCCATCTGTTTAAAACACTGAATATGAAAAACACAACAAAGCAGACTGGTAAGAACAGGTTATCATTTATTACTAATATGTAAAAAAAAAAATGAAATGAATTTCATTGGAAAAAAAAAAATGATGATGATGATGATGAATTTTGTTGTAAAAAAAAATGAAATGAATTTCTTTGGAAAAGTAAAAAAAAAATGAATGATGATGAATTTCGTTAAAAAAAAAAAAATGAAATTTGAGACAAGCTCTCTTGTGAGCTGAAGGAGGAAGAAATGGAATGGGCAATGAAAAATGAAGGTGCAACAAGCTATTTATAATAGTTTGCTTGCACAGTAATTGTATAGTGTCACATGAAAAAACGTGCCACATAATTACTCAACTGAGTAAAAATGCATTTTCAGGGGCATTTCAACTCAGAATTCAGATCCGAGAGTTCCTACATGTTCGTATTATTTTTCTCTACCCATGGACACCAAATTTGCCTATCTTCTGACTAAAGGTGCATTCCTTACGCTAAAAGGCCAGAAAATTAATGTACCTGAAAAATTCACCAGTCTCCCAAAAAAAAAACTGCCATATTAGACTCTAAAATTTACCAGACTGACTTCAATGCATCCGGAATTATTTTCCAACCCCAGATCCTTCAAAACTTTCGGCTTCACTCTCATAAAAACTGCATAGCAAATAGACAGTTCCGATGAGGGGGCAGCTGTCTCATTTTAGCAACCCTAAAATTATTTATGAACTCACCAGAGCTGATCAAAATATTTTTCTATTCAAGCCGACGCTTTTTCGATACTGACCGAACCATCTATATTTGACAATATTTTTTCGAGACTGACCGAATTTTCCTCAAAACTAACTGTCAAAATGTCCGATAATTAATTTCGGATCTACTACCACTTACCGGTAAATTTTTAGACTTTAGAATACCCCGAAAACTGATTCGAAAGCTGCAAAAACTGACTTGGATGTCCTGAAAAACTCAAAACCAAACAGCCAGCGTCACGTTAACTGCCGCCGAAAGGCCCGGCGGCGCTGCCAAGCTCTCCAACAGCATCGTCGGAGAAACGGATCTTGCCGCCGGCGCCTTGGTTTTCGCACAACCAACACCACGTCAGCTGCCGCTGGAAGGCCCGGCGGCGCCGCCAAGCCCTCCGACGGCACCAAAAAATGCCGCAAGTGCCTCAAAAAAATGTGCCCTGCCTGCACCTCAAAATCACCCTTTTACCCCTCCATCCTATTTTTTCAGCCCCAAAAAGCTCTACCCTTTTGGTCTTTTCACACTTTCTCTTTCCAAACTACCCCCACCTCACTTTGCCTATAAATACCCCCCTCCATTCCCTTTCAAAACACACCTCAAACACTTGTTGATTGCTATCAATTTGCTTTTCCTTATCTCTCTCTCTAATTTATTTTTCCCACACTCATTTTGAGAAATCATAATTAATTAATCAATTAAAAATTAATTTTAATTAATTAATTAATATTTTTTAAATCTTCACTCAATTTGGTTAATTAATCCTTTTAATTAATCACTTTAATTAATTAATATTTTTAATTAATTAAAAATAGGGTAATTAAGTAATCAAAGTAATTTTCCAAAATCAATCTTATTTTACGAAACGGAACTCCGATCCGGTAAAACCACTCTCCCACCACTCAAACCCATAAAGAAGGTATAATCTCTTACCTTCAACCAAACCAAACCATTCAAAACTGACCGATCCTTAAACCCCCTCCACCTCACTGTGGAATGAACTACGTAGATTTTGATCCCCATTCAATGGGTTACGTAGGCATGCTTGGAATCTGAATCCAAGCCTCAAATCCAAATCCCAATCAATCTCCTTCCCCTTTTATTTTTTCCATTGTACATTATAAATTTTAAATTAGTGCAATTAGTTAATTATTTTTGGAGTTAATGAGCGATTTGTGGTTCTCCTAGAATCCATAAGGATTAGAGAGGACACTCTCCTTAACTTGTAGATGTTCTTTATTTTTCCAGATATTTCATAAATATGCCATGATCATGCATAATAAATCGTCATTAATACTTGTCATTCATTAAATCAATTTTCAAAGTCAAATTAAACTAAAGAGCCAAATTGAGAATATTTTAAAACAAAAAACCTAGTCCCCGAGCTCAACCTGGTTCAAGGACTAGTGATTTTATCCTTAGGTAAATTAATCAAAGATTAATAAATTGGAGTCAAATTGGATTTTTTCTTAATTTTTCCTTTAAAAATAAATTAGGGTGGCGACTCTAGAAACCCCTTCAAAAATCAAATCTATTTTCCGAGGTGATAGCCGCTTCCAATCGTGAGTACCAAAACTCGTACTTTAACCTCCCTTAAAAATCGCTTAACCTTTCTTTAAGGCATTAATTTTCCTGAGCGAGGAGAGGAGTATTCGGGCAAGGCCTCACGGGTACTTGCAGAAATTTGGATCGTTAACACAATTAGCTTCTTTGGATCGTTTCATCTTGGGCAACTTCATAAGACTCGCTTTGAGAAGATTTTCCAACATCCTTAGGACATTAGAGTCAAGAAAGGGATATTGCTTGCTTTTCTTTGTTTTCAATGAAGATCCTTTATCTTTGATTTCTTTTTGAGAAGAATAAGACTTGAACTTTGATTTCTTATGAAAATTTATGGCTTTGATTTGTGCAGTGCCTATGACCATAGATTGCTCATTATCAGATTCAACAAGACTTTTGCCCCCTTCGTAGACGTCTTGATTTTGTGTGTTAAGCTTTGGTTCTTGAACAAGTAAATCTTCTTCTTCAACATTAGTTATCTCCATGTCATATGCTCGTGTTGCTAACTCTTCAAAATTTTTTGGTTTAATTCCTTGAAGAATGTAGCAAAGGCCCTAATGCATTCCTTGAATGCACATTTCAATAGTTGAGATTTCATAAAGTTGGTCCTTACAGTTGAGACTTAAGTTTCTCCACTTATGGATGTAATCAATGACAGACTCATCTTCTTGTTGGTGTGAATTGGTGAGCTCAATCAAGCTAACTATACAACGAGTGTTGTAGAAACGACTTAAGAATGGTTCCTCTAATTAATTCCAATTATCAATTGATCCGGATTCCAAATCAGCGTATAACTCGAAGGTGACGCCTTTCAATGAACGAACAAATTGCTTGACCATAAGATCTCCATTTATGCTTGCACTATTTCAAGTTTCAATGAAGTAAGCTACATTTTGTCTTGGATTACCTTTACCATCAAATTGATGAAATTTCAGTGGTTGATAATTTTGAGGCATCTTAAGAAGCTCTATTCTCTTGGTGTATGGTTTGGCATAACTCTAAGATGGTTGATTCACACCTTCACTCTGATCTTTTAATGCTCCTTTAATGATATCCTACAGTTGATTATTAGAGATTGAGCCATCAACTGTAAATTGGATACTCTTTGCAACATTTTGGGTAGTAGATGAAGCAACATCTTGTTGAGTTTAAGGTTGAGAAACAATTTGTTGAGTTAGAGTTGAAGTAGTAATTTGAGTACCTTCAATCTTATTCATAAAGTAGGCAATTCTTTCATCCAAACCTTTCATGAAATTCACTAAGCTTTCACATTGTTTGGTCATATTTGCAACTTGCTCGAATGATGTTGTGCTTGTAATTGTGACTACTACAAAGTTAACTTCATCATCATTTAATTCACTATCTTGCTTTGTTGATTGCAATTTAAAGTTTTTATTTAATGATTGTGAAAAATCAACGTATTTCATCAACTTTTTAGTAACATTTTGTTTTGCCCCTATAGTTGATGAAGACACTTTTAATTGCTTAAAGGAAGTGACTATTCTGGCATAAGTTTTGGCAAACTTCCTCTTGAGTAATGTTTTGAAGGGTGCGTCATGACTTTGATAAAGAACTTGGTAAGTTGTTTCCACTCTTTTGTTGGCTTGGGTGTAGATTATGTTCTTAGAAGCCATGATTTGATTGTAGTTTTGTTAAAAGATTGCTTGAAAATTTTAAAGAGAAAAGATGAGAGGTAGAGATCGTCCCACTGGGCGTGCCAGAAATTTGTACACACAAATTTCGTGTCCTAAAATTAAAGACAAGAAAAGGGTAAAAAATATAAAATTTTATTAATTTAATAAAAGAATGGGTTTACAATCTCTAAATGATATTTCATTAAAACAAATAAATTAAATCATCTGATTCTTCTCTTCTTGAAGAAAACGTGATTCGAAGGTATAAATTGCTTGGTTTCGAATCGAAGTATGGATTAATGATTTAAGGGCTTGATTGGATCTTAAATCAAAGATGGCTTCACTTGGATTAAAGACTTGTGATTCAAGGGCTAAACTTGTTGCTTGTTCTTGAATCTATGTAGAAATTTTTTGAAGATGAATACAGCTCAAGGGCTAGGGTAACTTGATCTTGAATGAATGTAGTAATCATCTCTTTGTCGATGTAGAATTTATTGAAGAATTTGAAGGTCTTAAATCACTTGAATCCCTTGGAGACTTGATGTAATACCCTAGAGCCATTTTAATTCTAAGAATTATCGACGATGTCATAGGAAGGCAATTTAAACGACTACTGAGATAGTGAGACTAAATTTGAGCTCAAAAGTGCTCAGTTAAATATACGTAAAAAAATTTTATTTTACTATGATATTATATTACTTAAGTACTCACAAGAATATTATGAATATGATTAATGAAAATAAGTTTAAAAATTCACAGTGATAGCGATTAAAATAATGTACACCGTAGCAAAGGTAAAACAGTCATTTCGCAAAAACTGTCAAAAATGATGATTAACTGTGCATGAACATGTGAATTACAGTGTGAATCCCAACCATATACTATTATGGCCGTCCCAATATGTGTAAGAAAGGGAAAATTTTAATTGAAATTATATGAAAATAATGTCCAAATTCACTTAATGAAATTAGAACCCCCACATACCTTATTAGTCAAAATAATTACCTAAGCAAGGAATTTCTTAAATGGAAATTTGAATTTTACTATCATCAAAATTGATCATATTTATCTACTCATTAATGAATTTTGTAAATTCAAAAATTAAGCAAAAATATTAGCCATTGGATCATTCTTAATAAATCTACACCATCCATTTAAGTCAAGCTTATCTTAAATACATTTAACCATTCCATTTCCATCACAAGTTCAGAAAAGAAAATTCTAGTCATTTTCTTCCGAGGATAGCCGGTTCACCAAGCTCCTCACCAAGAGTTCATAAAACTCCAAGGTAACTTCTAAATTTTGCCTTCAAATTTCCTTCTAAGTATGAATAAATAGATTATAGTCTTAGAATTTTAAAATTTCTTCCTCTTCCTTTCTATTTTGTGATTTGGTCTATAAAGGAAAAATTGGGAGAAATGATTTATTTTTATTTTTAATATTTATTATTGGATTATTAAGGTAATTGAAATATTTGATGAATTAATTGAGTTTAGAATGCATGATAGAACATGAATTGATTCTTGATCTTGAAATTGAAAACCTAGGTTTTAAATTGGGCAGAATCTTGGGATACCTATTTTGTATATTTAGAGGCCGAATTTGAAGGAGTGTTAAACATAAAAATTATATTATTTTATCTTAAATATAGGTCCATAAAATGGTTTTATAAAATTCTTAAAGAGTAATGAGACAAATCTCTTGTAAGTGAACTGACCCAGATTTGAGAATTTCTGGGTAATCCTAAATTGTTTGAACCTATAGAGGATGCTATGAATAGAATTTGGAGATATCCAAAACACAAAATTTGTAGGTAAATATATTAATTATGCATCTGTAAAATTAATTTAAAATATTTAGTGTCTACAAATAGAAATCATACTTGAACTGAAACTGGTACTTTTCATAATTTGAATGGGAAGTCCAAAATAGAGTAGCCCAAAAGATGGATTTAGAGACTAAATTAGACAAAGTATAAAACATGAAAAATTATAAATAATATGTTTATAAGCTTTTTATAAAAGGAAACTTAAATTAGATAAGTATATTTTGAGATATGATCTAGTGAAGGTGATAAGGTCTGAAAACTCTTGCAATCTAACACTATTAACAAACATAAGAGTGTATCTTATGAATTGAGGATGATAGAGATAGAATTATGAGAAACTAAAAACTAGTAAAACGATCACTGATATGTTAAAAATTATTCCACGAAAAATCTTAACAAAATTCTAAGTATAATATGAGAAATAGAGTTTGATCTGTAACTGACTCTGTATTTAGATTCAACTTATAAACTGAATTGGATCTTCTGATTTGAGGACTTTACAGATAGAAATAAGCTAAAATAAAAAAATATTAAATGTTCTTTAATATCTCCAGTAACTCTCAGTAAAAGAAAACTTCATTTGAAAGTATAAATCTTGAGTTATACTCAAAGGAGTATGATAGGGTCAGTCTGTCCTGCAACAAAAACAAAATTGAATTGCAATGGTCACTAAGTTTTTTATGGATTTAATTCTTAGTTCAAGTTTGGGTATGTTGTAAATGTATATGTCTAGTTTAAAATACAAAAAAAATCAACTCATTTGGATTAGTAAATCATGATAAATGATGGAAACAAGATCGATTGATATAATTAGACAATAAGTGAAAATGTAAAGTTTTAAAGTTATCAATTGTAAACTAATGAATTGTACATATATGTAAGCAATGTATAAATAATTACTAGATATGATAAATATTGAATTGAATATAATTACTCAATATGAATCTAATTTGAGAATTTATTCAATTGCTATAAAGCAAATAATGTGGATTAAAGATATTCTTCTAAGTCATTTGGCTAGTATTTGAAAATTTGAATAGAAACATACTTCAAATTGTTATATGTTCATATATATGCTATTGTGTATATGGACTTGCATCGATATTAGATAATTAATATGTTTTACATGTAAACTTAATAGTATTAGAGTTAGGATTAGACTAGTCAAATTGACAAGGTATTTAATGATCTTCAATTGAATGATATAAAGGGTGTGGTTTGATGTAGAACATAAAAGAAAAGATAAGGAAGATGTTTCGGAGACGGGGGAGTATCATTGCAAATTGTACTAAAAGCTTGTGATAGGAGCTAAGGAAGTCAATGTGAGTACTTTGAAAACCTTATGTTTCTTAAATGAAACCAATATATTTCGTGCATCCTTTCAATGAGGCCTTTGGCCTATTTACTATTATTTGAATACGAGTACTAAAACTGTACTCAAATCAATTGTTGTAAAAGAGCCTATCTTCCACGTGTTAATCTCCTCATTATGATGAACTCTTTCTTGAGCCAATATCTTTCATTTGATAACTTAGTGCACCTAGATTGATGAACCATTCTTATAACTATATTCCTTTAAAAAACCAATTGATCTATTTATATGAATCCTAGTATTCCTATAATTGATAATGTTTCATTGAATCTTATAATGATTCATTACTATGTATTGTTGATTCATAATATCAAAATGGTTGCATTACTGGATCAAAATGATCTTATTGTATTATTGGAAGTAGAAATTCCCATCTAATGTGGGGTAACACATTAGTCATGCGCACATGGTAAAGCCTACGGGTAAGGCAAGCATACCAGCCCTAGCTAGGAAGGGTGATCCTAACCCTGAGATCTGATCAATCTCCCGCTACTAATACTTTATAAGTGAGTGAGGCTTCGGCTGCCACTCTTATATTTACAAGTGGGAACCAAGATTTTAATTTCTGCTAAAATGGTACTACTGAACTAAACCTTTATTAATTATTGTTGAGCTTTTTCTTCATATTGAAATAATGAAACTCTATTAGTTATATTGATAAATATGTAATCATACACTGTTTCACTTTTATTATTAAGTACTCATTGAGCTTCTCTCACACCCCCATAGTGTATTGCTTTCAGGTCCAGTAGAAGACTCAGCAAGTGGTTCTCAAGTATCAATCTCCGCTTGGGACTACTTCGTTGAATGTATGATGATTATAACTTAATGCTTTGGGTCATATCCATTAGAGCTCCATGGATTAATATGGGTTTAGAATTGTGGTAATTGGTTAAATTGGATTTATATTGGTCAGAAATTGTAATGTGATATGTTGTATTGGATTATAGAAATTAATATCTAATACAATAACATGTTGATTGATGATGAAAGACATCATTAGATGGATAGTATACATTTGATATATGTTAAGTATATTGAAATTACAATGGTATATGTTGAGTATATATTTGGTATATGTAAAGTATATGCTATTGTTAACATAGGTTGTGATCTTGGGATCATGACTAATGTTTACAAAGTGGATTATATTATGGGATGAGGGGTTCTACAGGTTGTTAGTACCCTTATGGTTACCCATGCCCTAGGACCGTCACATCTCCGAGGGTGGGGCGTGACAAAGTTGGTATCAAAGCAAAAGTATAAGTCTCGTATAGACTAATAAATTGTACAGAGTCATAGTATATCAGGTGAACCATGGAGCATAGGATTCCTAATTGTCAATTACAGTTCATCATTAAGATAATTCTGCGTTATCCGAATATGATTGAATTCTTATCATCTAGTATGATATATATGTGTGTACTATGAATATAAAAGAATTAATATGTGGAAACATACACTAGTGTAATAATTATATGAATGAAACATTGAACAAACTCTAAATGATACATGTGTACTAAAATGCAATATGAAAGTGAAATGACAAACGTGAAAGGAGATTGATCCCCTAGTGATCGCTCCTATAATAGAGAAAATGGATGTGTATTGTCAAAAAAAATTCCTTGTAATGCCCATTGTTGAACATTGATAAAAACACCAGTATATCTATTGGTTACGAAAGGACTAATGTAATATGAATAATGATAGAATTGTATAAACTAGTTGTACATTCTAAAATATGTGTATTGCTTAGGATAAATGTTGGGTAAAATCCACAAGTGCACGGAGTTCACAAGTAATATAAAATGAGTAGAGTATTGTTCCCACGAGGATTAATTGTCTATCCACCTATCTATTCTCTTTCTTTTGTTTAAGGCTTTCAATCTTAATTTTAGTTAAGACTAAGTAAATTAACTTCTAAACTAACAATAATATCTAAAGCACAAGATTTAATTAAGAGATTTAAAAATAATAATTAAATTGCTAGGGATCAACACTTATTCACACTCAATCAACCAATTACCTAAAAGTTCAAAGTCATGATATGATCCAAGTTATCCAATAGCATTGATTAAACTCTCTCGAACATTTAACCAACTAAACCAAAATTCAAGCAATCACAAAACAACTCAATTAATTCTCATCTAATCAAATTATTCATAATTACCCAAATATGGCTTTAAGCAAACCCTAAGAATATCTAATCACCAATTATAATCTTTTATCAACTAGCAATTAAACAAGTATTTATAGATCAATTGTATTACCATCTCTCAATGCATAACACAACTAAGTTCATAATTTTGGTGATCAAACAAAACTAAGCATGAAGAACAATAAATATCACATATCATAAAGACTTAGATTTTATAGATAATTAGAATGAAATTGTGTTTCAAAACATTAATCCCTAACTATAGAGTTTAGTTAGACATAATTAAAGCATTCACAAAGTACCAAGAAGAAGAAGAAATAATAAATACAAAATAGGAGAGAATGAGAAGGAAAATCTCTCAATCTTCAATCTCAAATCTTCAAACTTGTGTTTCCTTGACTTAAGTCTCTTTCAAGATCTCTCCAAAGCTTCTATTATCTTCTTCAATTGATTTCCTCAAAATCCTATTTATAAGAATTTTCTTCCTCCTTTTGTGGTTAGGTCAAGGAATTCCAATTCCCAAGTTAAAATCGGATTTAAAGTTTAAATGCCCATTGCGGGCACTACACTTAGGGAGGGCGCAACAAAAATCAGCTTTCCTAGTGTAGAGCTCTCTACACTTGTCGCACGCTCAACGATTTTTAGCTTTAACTTTCTTCTCTTCTTTGTCTATCAAGTCAAGTTAAAACCTACAAAAGTCTTTAAAACCTTCCTCAAATCACAAATATAACAAAATGCAATATTGTAAATGAACCTAATATGATCTAAAATGCATGAAATTCCTATTAAAAATACCTAATAATGTATGTAAAATTAACACATATCAATAAAGACATCCTAAGGAAAACTTCCTCATAATGATGAGAGTGTAAAAAATCTAACGTTATCCTACACGTTATGTTATTGTACGATCATCTATTAAAGTCGTCTATGTTTAGACGGCAAGTCAGAAAAGGGAGAAGGAACGAAGAATACTGAAGAATGCAGAAGCAATGACACGTGAACTACATGAATTAGAGCAAAAGAATCAAAAAGTGGAAAGAGAAAAGGCATTGCATGTCATCTATTATGTATTCCCCGGTTATGACAACCGCAAAGAAAGAAGAAGAAATCTTCCTGCTATCTATGTAGATACCGAATAAGAATTGCAAGAAAGAATGTTGAGCAGTATCTTCAAGGAAGAAAATGATCAATGACCAATGAGTTATCACACCATTTCTAGAGAAATATGTGGAAGTATTTGAAATACGACAACGAAAATGAATAAAGGAAAATATGAGGAATTCTTGTTAGACTTGATTAAAGTCTTAGAAAAGGGGAAAGTAAAGAGAAAGAGCTGAATAGAGTAAGTGCGATGATGTGAGGCCTCACCTGAGCACCGGTCCGATCCGCTAAAGGAATCGAAGTGCTCATTTGGGTTTGAACTCACGATGGAGCCCCCGAGCTCAGATTGATTGATTTTGAAAATTGATTTAGAGTCGCCACCTTACTTTATTTTTATTTTGGGAAAATATAAGGTAAAA
>CATKHJ010364774.1:0-18009 GCA_949750685.1 Vernicia montana | reverse complement strand
ATGGTTACTCACTGACATGGGTATCCCACACTCCTCTGCAACTACACTCTACTGTGATAATAGAAGTGCAATACAAATCTCTCACAATGATGTTTTTCATGAACGGACAAAACACATTGAGATCGACTGTCACTTTGTTCGCCATCATGTCACTCAGGGCACAATAATATTGCATTCTATCTCCTCTGCTAATCAAACAGCAGATATTTTCACAAAAACGCATCTTCCCACTCGTTTTCAAGATCTTCTAAACAAACTCAAGCTGGCATCTACTATACCACCTTAAGTTTGAGGGAAGGTGTTAATGTGAAAACTTTTGTACATAGTCAAAACCACTCACCCACTTTGCACCTAATCTTGAACTAAACTAACATCTTCATGTGCAACTCTCTGCCACCTTAGCTAACCTCTCCATGTGTAGCCTTCAATCAAGCCTTCATTGAAGGCATTAGAGCTCTATAAATACCATACTTGTTCTCTTGTAAAATACACAATAATATATACAAAATCATTTCATTTCTGTCTCTGTTTTCTAGTAAATATATTAACATAAATGATATAGCTCATTCTATTGCTAGAGCTGCATGTTCTCATGCTAGCTCAATTATTTGGAACGAGACTTCACTTTGTGGAGTCAGATCTTTGTTTTGATTATGTTTCAACTTAGTAATGAAATATTTTTACTTTTCAAAAAAAAAAAAAAAGTGGGCTTAAATTCAACTTCTAGTACGGTAATTTTCATTGTATAGGCTAGGGGTACGATTGAATCAAGTTGAGTAAATATAGTGTTATTAAAACATTTGAGGCTGAAAATTGATTTGAGTTCAATAATGAATACTCAAATTAAACTCAATTTGATTATCACTAGAAAAATTCTTAAATTGCAATAAAATTCGTATAAAATTAATGTGTTTAAATTCGAATTAGAAAATAATTATATGTAAATATAAAATATTTTTAAAATTTTAGCCACTTTAATAATATTATAATGGTTGAATTCTGCTTATGTCATACTTGTTAATTGAGCACCTAAAATTCAATTTCTTCTAGACTAAAATCAAATTCCAATGTAATAAAAAAGAAATCTGGGCAAAAAAAAAATGTAATAAAAAAGAAAAAAAAAATCACGTGACAAAGCCACCACCACAACAAATAGGAAATTCCCACATCAATCAAACCCAATAGACCATTCACCGCACGCATCTGTCGGCTCACTCCTCCACCAAACTAAGGACGAAGTCATAATTAATTATTCTAAATTAACACAATTAAAAGAAATTTTAATTAAACAGTATCTTCTTCCTTGCCATTTGTTCTGATCAGAAAGAAAGAAACAATATTGAGAGAAAAATAAGCATAAGAATGTAGATCTGTAAATCTCCATTTACAGAACCAAACCCTAACAATGTCTGCTTCTCAAACCCTAGGAGGCTTAACTCGCTGCGGCAGAGTTCTTGGTCCTTCACTCGACAAAATCGTTAAAAACGCTGCTTGGCGTAAGCATTCTCACCTCGTTTCCACATGCAAATCTGCTCTCGATAAGCTTGAATCTCTCTCCGATTCCAATTCTTACTCTCCTCTTCTCGGTATTTCTTTTTCCGACGCGGAATTCCTTCTTCAACCATTAGTTCTCGCCTTAGATTCCGCCTATGCTAAGGTTGTTGAGCCTGCACTCGAATGTGCCTTCAAGCTCTTTTCATTAGGCCTCATCCAGGGTGAGATCGATAACAATAACAATAACAATTCTAATGTTAATGTTAGTACTGTTGTTTTTAATTTGATTGAAAGTGTCTGTAAGGTCTGTGGGATTGGAGAGGAAGCTATAGAGCTTGCTGTGCTTAGAGTTTTGCTCGCTGCTGTTCGATCTCCTTGTGTTTTAATTCGTGGAGAGTGTTTGGTTCATCTTGTTAGGACTTGTTATAATGTGTATCTCGGTGGCTTGAATGGGACTAATCAGATCTGTGCTAAATCTGTTCTTGCTCAGATTGTGCTCATTGTTTTTACCCGGGTTGAGGAGGATTCTATGGATGTTAGTGTTAAAACTGTTTCTGTTAGTGAATTGTTGGAATTTACGGATAAGAGTTTGAATGAGGGTAGCTCTATACATTTCTGTCAGAATTTTCTTAATGAGGTTATGGGAGCTAGTGAAGGGGTTCCAGATGCCAAACTCTTTTTGCATAGTCCATCTATCAATTTACAGAATGGTATTGGTGATGGTCCCGTTCCTGATGGTGATGTTAAGGTTGCAAATGGAAATGATAAAGGCGAATTGGGTGATAGAGAAGCAAATGATGGAGCTGAATCAGCTGGTGCTGGAGGGAGTAAAATTAGAGAGGATGGCTTTCTTCTTTTTAGGAACCTTTGTAAATTGTCCATGAAATTCTCATCTCAGGAGAACCCAGATGATCAAATTCTTCTCAGAGGCAAGACGTTGTCTCTCGAGTTGCTCAAGGTGGTCATGGACAATGGAGGCCTGATTTGGCGCAACAATGAAAGGCAAGTTATTGTATATCTGCCCAGAATTTTAAACTTCAGCTGTTATGTGTACTATCACTTATTTGTTTTTTTAGATATTTTGAACTTATGTCAAATTTTCTAATCTTTTGCTAACATTATTTATTTATTTTACTATTTGCATGATCACATTTCTTGCATATATAGTTTTGTCTAATTTCTTGTATTTCATTTAGCTAATGGCTTATTTTATTTATGTGGGTGGAATAGAATTTGAATATTCTAGCTTGTTAAAAATAGGACTAAACGCAAAGTAAAAATGAAAAAAAAAAAAGTAAGTGGCGTGAGGAAATACCATTCTTGAATGTGATGAAAATAAAAGCATGTTAGAAACTTAGAAGTGAGTGTTAAATCGCTTTTCTTAGGAGAAAAGATGAAAAGGGCTCTGAAAATGAGCTTTGTCTCTTGAATTTATGTGGGAGTAATGTCTCAGATCACCCTGTTTTTTTTTTGCTGGAGGAGGAGGTTTGGAAGTAAATCAGTCAGTTTTTGAAATAAGCGTTCTTGTAATCTTTTGCTTTCTGCAATATGATTGGAATTATAATGAGTATTTTATCTTTTTGGGGTTGGCCATGTGAATTGTGTTTCACCCTTTTTTCTATTGTAGGCCTCATTTCCTGTGTCTTATATACTGTTTGTTTGAATTATTATTATTTTTTTGGGAAAAGTTCAAATTACACTCCAAAATTAGGGGATTGTCCACTAGGAGTGCCCAAAAACTTAAAAATTTGCATTTAATATACAAAATATTTGTACTTACAAAAATCATCCCACTATTAAAGATTCCATTAAAATAATATTCTGTTAGTGATGCACTAAGATTCATTTTGGAAAACTTGTATTTCCCCAAAATAGGTTTTAACAACAAAATTAGTCCTCAATTTTTTTATAAAAAATAATAATAACATTGAAAATTAAGTTTTGAAGAATCCCTTAATGAAAAATTCAATAAAAAATGTAAAATATTTTTTATTCTCCATTATCTAATGTCTATTTGAATTTTTTAGTTTCATATTAATTCTCTCAAGTAATACACTTATTTTTTATGTTGTTTTTTTGTAAATTTATTAAGAAAAGAAAGACATAAATATGTAAGAAAGTTTTGATGAGTGCCTCGACTAAAAATTCAATAAAACAAAAAAGCAAATATTTTTTGTTCCCCTTAATTAAATCCATTTGAACTTTTTTTTTTAAAGTTTCATATTAGTTTTCTCATTATTAATCTTCAAATATTTAGGTGATGTTTGGTAAATTGAGAATTAAGTGCTGAAAATTTAAGAGTTGAATTTTAAGTGCTAAGTAATATAAATAATGAAAATTTTAAATTGCAACATTTTTCAAAAACTCCATCTTATTATATTTAGTGCAAAATTAAAGTTAAAAATTTTTGACTTCTTATTTTAAGTGAATAATAGCTTAATTGAGACATTTAAGTGATATGTTTTTGAACAACTTATACTTAAAAATTATTGAAAATTTTAATTTTTAAGTGCTGAATGATGTCATCAAATCCTACTTTATTCTTAATTTTTTTGATCATATATTTTTTTTAACTTTTTATTTTTTAATCTTGTGAAATTTTGAGAGAGAACAAAAAAAAATTAAACATAAAAATGTATTTTTAAATTGCAATTCTTGATTTTATTTTACATTTTAAATTTATAAAATTTGCAAATAATACTCTACCCAATGAAATTTAAGATAAAATCATGAATGAACAATATAAGATTAAAGTATAACAATTGTATATAGCATGTTTAATTGGTTTATTATTTTTCTTTCTAAATTTCACAAAGTTAGCGATTGGATGACTAAATGTTAATGGTTGGCAGGTAAATATTAGTGGTTGAAGGACTAAATATTAACAATTAGAAATGTCAATTTTCAACGTTTTAGTTATAATTTTGAATCAATAACCATTGAATTTTGAAATGCTACTCCAAAACCCAATGGTTAGGAGCTCAAATCCTAAATGTTGGTTCCCAACTTCTCATCTAAATGGGCCCTTAGAGAGGTGTGGAAGGAAGGATATAATAATCTCAATGGACCTTTGCACTTGGCGGACTTGGCACTTGAATAAAGAGGAATTTGTTGAGGTGAAGAATGAGGGTGGACCGGTGAGAGAGTAATGATAGAATGGTGGAAGATAAATAATGATGAGATGGAGACAATTGTAGTAGGTGAGAGAATGTTGGTGAGTGGTGTGAATGTGTGAGTTAGAGGGAAGAAATGTGCTTTCTATAGAGAGAAGCTTTGAGTGAGATCAATGTTAATTTCTTGGCAAAAAGAGAAACCAATGTCAATGGAAATGGCACATTTATTATGAGGTGATGGTCAGAGAACTGTTGATTACGTGACACACTGCACAATTATGAAGGGTGTGGGTACTTTGTCTTTTGGGGGAGTGGGGTCCAAGCCCACAGTTTTGATGGCTTGGACTGCACCAGTGCATTGAGAAAGGTCAAAGGATATGAATCTTCGTTGGATGCATGGGGCCTTTTCTTAAACTTACTGAGCTAAACCTATTTATCATTCTAGAAAACTGGGGATTAATTCCAAACCCTTAATTAACCCCTTTTTCATTATTAACTTGAGTACTTTGAGTATAGATGCATCAACACATTCTATTGTTAAACAGATGATGTTAATTTGGCCATACAGTAAGTTTGAATGGCAATCAGCAATTCAAATCATGTTCCTACTTATGTAAAAGCTTGCTTCTGGGGAGGTGGCATATTCTTCATTCTCTGTAAACAAGCCTTTTTCTTTAATTTTCAAAATATCTTCACTTTGAGAGAGTCTAAGATGCATATATTGGCATAAGTGTTCTTTTTGAAAAGAAAGGTAATAGATAATTTGAAAGTAAGGGCTGAATGGTGATTAGGGCTATTTTAGTTAGATGATTTTAATTCGTGTATAGGTTGTGGCAATAACGCTGCCCACAAAAAATCTTAATTTATTCTTTCTTAACAAATTTTATACGACAATTTGCCATTATTTTGCTTGCTTTGTTCATGTCATCATGATTGATTAATTTTGCTAAATTCTCTGTCCACTATTAATTTAGCTAAGAGTATAATATGATGTTCTACATGGTACAGGTTTCTCAATGCTGTCAAGCAATACCTTTGCTTGTCATTGTTAAAGAACAGTGCATTGTCAGTTATGGCTATTTTTCAGCTTCAGTGTTCTATCTTTATGATCTTGTTATCAAAATTCAGATCAGCATTGAAGGCAGAAATTGGAATATTCTTTCCCATGCTCATCCTCAGGGTGCTTGAGAATGTTAACCAGCCTAGTTTTTTACAGAAAATGATTGTCCTACACTTTTTGGAGAAGATTGCGCAGGATTCACAGATTATAATTGATGTTTTTGTTAACTATGACTGTGATGTGGATGCTCCAAACATATACGAAAGGTATTGCTCATGCATGTTGTTTCTCATTTCCTCATTCTACTTCATAGCAGTTAAAAATCTGAATAGTTAATTGCATATCATTGTCATTAGACAAGGATTATATTTTGCATGTGAATAATCTGATAGAGAGCAGGAATACATAGACCTGTCCTTGTGTGTTATATGGTGGGCTCTAATTTGATAATCATGACATTTGGGAATTCTTTTGATGTGGGGCTGGGTATTATTATTTTAATGTAAAAAATTAAGGCCTCATTCATTTTATACATGTCCACCTACTGGGAAGTTTCTTCCTGGAGATGTGATACATACTGGAAACTATTTATTTGGAAGCTACAATTTTAATTTTTTAGTTTACATACTTGAGCTTACCTAGGACGGCTTTCAGGGCTGATTATTCATGCTAGATTTTAGTTTTATTTGAAAGCCATTAGGTGCACGAATAGGGTTGGTAAATTGATAGGTATAAGAAGCAAAATTTAACAAGAATGAGATGATTCTGGGACTGTATTCAGTGCCGCTCAGGCACTGTGAACAGTAAATAGAAGACTTTAGGCTTCATACCTAAACTTTCCTTGGTCACATCATCATTCACCCAAGATTCTATCGGCATTACTGCTTAGGATTGAATTGCTACACACAATCAAAGGAGGCAACAGTGCCAGGGATTTTTATTGACTGAAATTTAATTGATAAAGCATAACACGCATGAGTATTTGTAGACTCAAAGTAAACCCAAACCAAGAAGTACTTGGAAGTTGGAACTCCTAATCCAATTGGGAGTTGAACTCCAAATTTCAGAGTAGAACTTTCTACCGTGCTAATTAGGCACTTTTTTTGTTTTTCGGCTTGCTAAATTACTGCCTTTTTGGTACATAGGAAATTTTTTAGGCAGTTTTGAAGTTACCTTTTCACATTTTGCTATTTTAAGGGGAAAAAAATATAAAGTGATGTTTTGTTAAATGGCAAAAACAATATTCAGAAAACAAAAAAGTTACTTTTTATGAAAATTAAAAATGAATTCCTTTTTTGTAATTGCGTTTAAAGCTAATAATACTTTATTATGTTTGCTTTTAACAAAATTAAAATTTCTTGGAAATTACTTGCAAAGCAAAAGGGAAGAAAAGCAAATGTTGAAGCGAAAGACACCTTGGGCTTAATTTAGGAGATGGAATAAGAAAGGAAAATGAAATAGGATAAGAGTCATCTGTTGTTTGGGAATTTAATGAGTTTGAATAAGAAAGGATAATGAGGGATAAGTTATCACTTTAAACCTCCATTCTTATCCTTTCAAAATTGAGGTAATAAGAGATATTCAGTAATTTTTTAATAATATTAATTTATCCTTAATAATTAATATCCTTTCTTATCCCTTAAACATATAATCACAAAATATTTATTAATCATTTCATTTCATTTCTTTTCCTAACCCATGGATTAAAGATTATCACTCCCAAACTAAGCCTTAGTGAATTGTATTGGGTTCATTTACCATCCGAGAAAGTATATTGTAGAATATAATAATACCTTTATTGTTTCAACATAAGTTTTTTTTAAGAAATTGTAAGTTTATAGGTTAAACTCAATTCAATTCAACTTAGTTTTAATCCCAAAATTAATTGGGGTCAGCTATATGAATTCTTTGTTTTCATTCTAAACAATTTTGGGCTACGTCTACTGTACTCCTCTCCTCCAAGTTAGTTTAGGTTTACCTCTTTCTTTCTTCCTCTCCTCTATCATAATGTGCTCGACCTTCCTAACCAGGGCCTCCCTAGGTCTCCGCCTCATGTGCCCAAACCGTCTTAATTGACCTTCTCTCATCTTGTCCTCAATTGCGAGTTTATAGGTTAATTTAGTTAATTTGTTCTTATTTTCATGGGTAAAATACTAAAACCTCCTGAGGTTTAGTGATGTTAACACTCAAGTCCCTCCTCTTTAAAAAGTGAATTAAATGGTCCTTAATATTTTAATTTCACCGCGTTTTAGTCTTATCATTGCATTTTAGTCCCTCACTTTTTAAATAAAATAACCTTTTTCTTTAGTCCCTAATGGTTTGCCAA
The DNA here is from genome assembly GCA_949750685.1 of Vernicia montana. Classification (NCBI taxonomy): domain Eukaryota; kingdom Viridiplantae; phylum Streptophyta; class Magnoliopsida; order Malpighiales; family Euphorbiaceae; genus Vernicia; species Vernicia montana. Next base: position 10,016 of record CATKHJ010364774.1, on the reverse strand, counting down.
ACTACTTTTGCTTTATGTAGAACTTAGAAAACCATGGTTTTGGAAAAGTTATATTTTTTAGCTTTTCTCTAACCATGGTTTACAAAAAGCAGTTAAAAAAAAAGTCAAAACACAATTTTCAAAAGTAGCTTCAAACTCAATCTCAAACTGAGCCTTAGTTTTCCATATTGCTAGTATCAGTAACTCAGACTTTGATTCGGAACACAAATCCCTTGGGGTGCAACAATTTCTGGTGACTCTGCTTTAAACTTTGATGTTATGTTTTACAAATGAGATTTGGAGCATAATCGAAGATATAACTGCATTTCTGTAAAACCATTAAGGGGTTGGCATTTCTTTATATTCTGATTGTATAATCCTTCTATACCCTAAATCTTGAAACACACTAATTTGGTAGATTGTATTATTGTGTAGATATGTTCAGTGCATGTTTGGTAGGCTATAATGAAGCATTGTGTAATGTAATGAAATGCAACGAACTTTTAGTTCATTGCTCTATTGAGTTTTTATTGGATTACATTCCATTATAGTTAATTACATTCTACCAAACATGCATGTAATTTATTATTGTTGATTGTTTTGTCTCGTCATATCTTTATGATATTGTGTTAAAAAAATGTATTAAAACCCTTATAATTCTATCAGATATTTGCAGGATTGTCAATGGCCTTTTGAAAACAGCTCTAGGACCACCTCCCGGTTCAACCACAACTTTGTCTTCAGCCCAAGATATTACTTTTCGGCATGAATCTGTGAAGTGTTTGGTTGGTATCATCAAATCAATGGGTGCTTGGATGGATCAACAATTGAGAATAGAAGAGTCTGATGTACCAAAGAACTTTGAGGGTGATGCTTCAACAGAGAATCATTCAACCCCAACTGGGGAAGATGCAAGTAGCCATGACTTTGATTTACATTCAGAAGCGAACCCTGAAATGTCAGATGCTGCAAGCCTTGAACAACGTCGGGCTTATAAAATTGAACTGCAGGTTGAGTATTGTTTGACTTATATGACGGTTGGCCATTTATAATACGCACAGCGTTCTATCTGTTTACAGGGTGCTGTTTTATTAGTATCATGATAATATCTTGTGCTTCTAGCATAGCTTTTGTGCCACCACAGTTTCACTCCTCCTATTTGAATTTATTTTTTGCTCCATTTTACTTGAAATGAGGCCTGTTTTATCTTTCAGTGACAAGTTTACTTGGTTTATTGCAGAAAGGTATCTCTTTATTTAATAGGAAACCTTCCAAGGGCATTGAGTTTCTGATAAACACAAGAAAAGTTGGTGGTTCTCCAGAAGAAGTTGCTGTCTTCCTGAAAAACACTACTGGCCTAAATGAAACAATGATTGGTGACTATTTGGGTGAAAGGGATGAGTTTTGTCTGAGAGTTATGCATGCTTATGTAGACTCATTTAATTTTAAAGCGTTGGATTTTGGTGAAGCCATAAGGTTTTTCTTAAGGGGCTTCAGGTTACCTGGAGAGGCACAGAAGATTGACCGCATCATGGAAAAGTTTGCAGAGCGCTACTGTAAATGTAATCCAAATTCATTTACTAGTGCAGATACAGCCTATGTTCTTGCTTACTCTGTGATAATGCTCAACACAGATGCTCATAACAGCATGGTGAAAGATAAGGTTTGCTTGCAGAACCTCTTGCCATTTATCATTGGCCACGCAATCATGACTAGTGAGCTTTGCCTTTTCCTTACTGTTCTCCTTTTCCTCCCTTGATGAGAAATATGCTTCATCTTTGATAATTGTTGCCTACTTTCTGAAAAATTGGATCAACAGATTTTCCTTATTCAACATGTTTGTTTTATGATTAATCAAATCTGCATTTCAATTCTTCTTGTCAATGACATTATTAATTTTGTCTCAGGGTGATGTTTGGTTGCAAAATCTAGGTATTTCTTATTTCTTTTGATTTCTATTGGTCCTGTTTCAAAATTATGATTACAGAATGCGACTATAAAGTTGGTACAATTTTCTAGTCCACCTAACTTAGAAATGGGGCTGTACTATGAGTTAATATTGTTTTATCTCTATACAGATAAATGCACTTCTGATTTTTGGTCTTTTTCTAACTGTTCTGCATTGGGTGCATCCAGATGACCAAAGCTGATTTCATACGAAACAATCGTGGAATAGATGATGGCAAGGATTTACCTGAAGAATATCTGGGTACCCTCTATGATAAAATTGTGAAAAATGAAATTAAAATGAAGGCTGATTCTTCTGCTCCTGAAAGCAAGCAGGCAAATAGCTTAAATAAGCTATTAGGCTTGGATGGTATACTCAATTTAGTCACTTGGAAGCAGGCAGAAGAAAAGCCATTGGGTGCAAATGGACTCCTCATAAGGCACATCCAAGAACAGTTTAAGGCGAAGTCAGGAAAATCAGAGTAAGCTATTTTGTAAGGCATTTCATGGTTTTATGGCGCCTTATTTGTCATCCATTAAGATCATGATCTACCTTTGATGGTAAGATAAATGGATGAAGAATAGTTGTGGTCGGAAATAGGGGGTTGTGGGTGAGAGTGTTTGGATGAGGGTGTGCTGAGTTTATTGACATTTGTTCATATATATATATATATATATATATATATATATGTAAATAAAGCCTGAGATTGAGGTATGGAGTGAGACAATTTTAATCAGAGGAAAATTCCATGAGTCTCTTTGATACATTTCTTTTATTATGGCAACCGTCTAATGATGTTAAAGCTAAAAGTGAACAGATTGAGAAACCTAAACTTAATGCTGAAGAAGACAATCTCTTTGCATTATATCGTTTCTACAATAATGCCCTTACTTTTGCTTTATCATTTTCTCCCATCTCTGCGGCTGAAATAATAATTTAATTTCTGGTGTTGCAGGTCTGTGTATCATGCTGTTACAGATGTAGCAATCTTGAGGTTCATGGTTGAGGTCTGCTGGGGACCTATGCTGGCTGCATTTAGCGTGACCATCGACCAGAGTGATGATAAACTTGCTACTTCTCAGTGTTTACAGGGCTTTCGATATGCAGTGCATGTCACTGCAGTAATGGGAATGCAGACCCAGAGAGATGCTTTTGTAACATCTATGGCCAAGTTTACCTATCTCCATAATGCTGCAGATATGAAGCAAAAAAATGTTTATGCAGTGAAGGTAAAACATTTATTAAGCATATCACTATAGGCATTTAATTAGCATGTCAGAATTAAAGAAGAGGTGAGGAAAGGGAAAGACATTTTTTTCCCTGCTTGATAAGCAGCCAGACAAGCAGCTATACTTGAATGCTTCTTAATTTCTATCTTAGACAACAGTAATTGCATTATATTGTACTACATTTAATTCGTGTTCATACTTTTTGGTGTTAGTCTCTCTGCTGTATTGTTTTTGTATGTCATTTTTTATGCAAAAAATTTGATTTGTTGCAGGCAATAATATCAATTGCCATTGAAGATGGTAATTATCTTCAGGAAGCTTGGGAGCATATCTTAATGTGCCTTTCTCGAATTGAGCATCTGCAACTGCTGGGAGAGGGTGCACCTCCTGATGCATCTTTCTTGACTGCATCTAATGTTGAAGCAGATGAAAAAATATTGAAGTCAATGGGTTATCCATCTCTAAAGAGAAAAGGAACACTCCAGAATCCTGCTGTAATGGCTGTTGTTAGAGGAGGTTCGTATGACAGCACCACGGTTGGATTAAATTCTCCAGGACCAGTAACCCCAGAGCAGATCAATCACTTCATCTCAAATTTAAATTTGCTCGACCAGATAGGGAATTTTGAATTGAACCATGTATTTGCTAATAGCCAGAGGTTGAACAGCGAGGCAATAGTAGCTTTTGTGAAAGCTCTTTGCAAAGTTTCAATATCAGAGCTGCAGTCCCCAACAGATCCTCGTGTCTTTAGCCTCACAAAGATAGTTGAAATTGCGTAAGATTTTCTTCATTTCATAAGTCTATTAAATTTATCTCATATCTTAAAAATTGCTACTGACACATGGATATGATACTAAAATAAAATGCTTTTGAAGTGGTTTTTATTATCAAAAGGCTATTTGTCTTTCTCAAATCATTTGATTTGTTTAAGGAGTTCCATAAGGATTTATATTTTCCTTCTTTCTACAAATATCTCCAAGGAATATGAGGATGGATATCTTTCTGAATTTTTGTTGAAAATGTCTTCATCTCAGTCATGCAAATGTTGTTTGAACTGAAATGGGATGTAGCAGCTTTTAGTAATCCCAAAATTTGTTTTCTTCACAGGCATTACAATATGAATCGCATCAGATTAGTTTGGTCCCGTATATGGAATGTTCTGTCCGATTTTTTCGTATCAGTTGGCTTGTCTGAAAATCTCTCTGTTGCAATTTTTGTGATGGATTCACTGCGGCAACTTGCTATGAAATTCTTAGAGCGCGAGGAGCTGGCAAATTACAATTTCCAGAATGAATTTTTGAGGCCATTCGTGATTGTGATGCAGAAGAGCAGCTCTGCCGAAATTAGGGAACTTATTGTTCGCTGCATTTCTCAGATGGTCCTTAGTCGTGTTAGTAATGTGAAGTCTGGCTGGAAAAGTGTGTTTATGGTATGTTCTAGTTCTTCATTGATTTCAAAACTATCACAGAATCTATTCTGCTGATATTTACAATTTTATAGATTTCACTGCTCATTACAATTTCTAAGACTTTATATCACACAATAAAGTTTGAACTTGGAGTTAGTGTTATTGAATTTTTGTAAGGAAGTTTATAGTTGCTTGAAAACATGAGGGGAAAATTTGTTTGAGTTTGCTACTACATTATTACAGATTCTGTTTTGATGGAATTCAGAATTCAGGGGAAAGATTACTTTGACTTTAAATGTTTGTTTTTTCCTTTTTTTAATTTATGGATTGGTTCTTTGGCAGTTTTGAAGCTAAATATTTGTTAAAATTTGGAAATCTGGAGAAAAATGAATTTGGGCTGGAGCTGGACAAAATAACTCTTTTTAAAATGTTGAATTTTCATGGGATATGATTTTGATGATTGGACTCTAACTGACCTAAATGAAATGTTACAATTTTATATCAATGTTAGGCTACAAGAGTTTTATTCTTTTTCTTTTATAAATTTTATTTAGCTTAAATATCTAAAACTCTTCTGAAAAATTCTAACTAGAAAACCCTGTGGCTTCTTTTACATCAGTTGAACCTAAAATCTATAGAACTGTCTTCTAAAAATTCAAAGCTTTAGTTTCTTTGATGGCTAATCCTAAAAGTCACAAATTATAATTCTATATTAGTCTTCTCTGTGCAAAAATGTTTTTCACAACGTATGCTTATTTTTTGCAATTTTAAAAGGGTAATTTGATTTATTAATAGAGCTCAATGTATACATAATATACATTATACATTAGTGTCTATGCCAGATGTTTTATCATAGAAATAATATGTGTTTTGTCTCAAGGATGAGGAGTAGACAGTTGACTTATGATCAAATTTCTTGTCTTAGAAAGGAAACCATTTGAGATGAGAATTGTCAGTTTTTCTAAAATTTTTTATATTCAATAACTACGATGGTTTGTTTTCTGAGAGTCTATTTCCTTATTAATATTGACAATTAGTCTTGGTGTTTTAACACATTACTTCTAGAGTTTTGGCTTAACTGATATGAAAAGAAGTTTTTTGTTTTCATAAGTATGTTCTCGTAATAGATGCTTTAGATTATTTACCTTTTATGCGTTAAGGTATGAGTGCATTGACATTCTGCATGGTAGCTTTATGAGTTGCCAATCTTTCATGTCTAATATTTCCATCAACCCCGTTAATTTTTTTTGGGTGGGTTGAGGGTAGTATTCTGTGTATAATCACTAAATTCAAGCAGTTTAGTGATTACTTGGAGAAGTTTCAAATTTCAAGCATGCGTTATGCATCTATTACTCATCACAATATCATTTTGAGGAGTGAAAGTGAGGACTTTCCTTATAACTTGAAATATGAAGTCTCTTAACTATAAACAGAAGCAACATCTTTGTGGCTAAGTGCTGGACCCCCGCAAATGGATGTGGTGAACAAAATTAAATATTTAATTATTTTGCCAAAAATAAATCTTTAAACTAGCTTATTGCTGACTCTGGAACTGCTAGAGAAGCAGTGTTTTTACTTGGAATTACTTCAATGATTATTTGCTATTTATTCCTCAGGTTTTTACAGCTGCTGCAGCTGATGAGCGTAAGAACATTGTCTTGTTGGCATTTGAGACCATGGAGAAAATAGTGCGGGAATATTTTCCTTATATAACTGAGACAGAGACAACAACTTTCACAGATTGTGTTAGATGCCTCACAACCTTCACAAATAGCAGATTCAATACTGATGTAAGCCTCAATGCCATTGCGTTTCTTCGGTTTTGTGCTGTCAAACTTGCGGATGGAGGACTTGTCTGGAATGAGAAGGGCAAGGCTGATGATTCATCCATTCCAGTGGAGGTTGCTTCAGATGTACAAGCCTTCAATGACAAAGATGATCATGCATCCTTTTGGATTCCGCTACTCACAGGTAATCTGCCTTCATGATTCAGGCTAGATTCTTTGGGAATACTACAATTGCTATGCAGCAACACTTTCTTGTATGACTGTATGTTGCATGCCTCAACCCATTCCCACCCATAGCTATGTAGCCAATACAAATAGAATGGGATGTATTTTGTGATCCTACAATTAAATGTATGCACTCACATTATTCACCACTTTTGTTCTGATTTATTTGTGAGATATCTGCTCAGAAGCCCCATGCCAAAAACACCAAACTTCTATTAGTTCCCATCATTATTTACAATTCATTATGTTGGATTTAATGTCCTTCATAACTCAGTACTGGTGACCAATACATGGGGGTTGAAGGAACCTACCATTATTTACATTATTTACATAAATTAACTAGGAAATATAGGTTTTATTATTTTTAGGAATTTTTTATTATTCATAGAAGTAAGTTTTCTATCCATTGAATATTGGTTTAGACTTTGGAATTTCCGTAGTTTGGGATTATTAATCCTAATAGGCGTAGTATTAGTCATTAATTCTATAAATACTAATGCAAGTAATGTTTTGATAATGGAAATCTATGTTTTTTGATTTGGAAGGCCTGTGTGCCTTTGTTTTTCTTGTCTCCCTTTTTCTCTCTATCCCCCCTTCCCTCTGCTGCTACAGTGCTACAAAATACAGATAACGTCACAACTCTCAATTGGCTCACTAGATTCCTTTCCTCATTCTATTAGCTCTAATTCACCTTCCAAATGTTAAACTCCTCCCTAATCTAAACCCTCAAACTCGTCTACTACTTTATATTTCGCAATGCATCAGTAGACCAATTTATGTATTTGTTCTACATCACATTGTTCTGTGACCTTGCTTTGTGCCTTGTTACATTTGGGGAAAAGTCCTATCTTTCATTGAAACTATTAAACAAAAGAGGGGGAAAAATAAGCTTTTCATGGCATGAATGGCAACATGTAAGCTTTTCATGGCATGAATGGCAACATGTCTTTGTAGCATATCAGTGCCATTATTTTATGTCTTTTCTGAATTTGAATTTCAGGGCTATCAAAATTAACATCTGATCCCAGATCAGCTATTCGGAAGAGTGCTTTGGAAGTGCTATTTAACATTCTAAACGATCATGGCCATCTTTTCTCAAGATCTTTTTGGGTTGATGTTTTCAACTCTGCTATTTTACCCATATTCAGTGGTGCACGTGACAAGAAAGAGAATTTTATTAAAGATGGCCAGCATTCACCAACTTCAGCATCTCTTCATCAGGAAGGAAGTGCATGGGACCCTGAAACTTCTGCAGTGGCAGCACAGTGTCTAGTAGATTTATTTGTCAGTTTTTTCAATACATTGAGGTCTCGACTATCAAGTGTGGTATCAATACTGACTGGGTTCATTAGAAGTCCCATTCAGGGACCTGCTAGCACTGGGGTTGGTGCATTATTGCGTTTAGCAGGTGAACTGGGGAGTAAACTTTCTGAGGATGAATGGAGAGAGATATTTCTAGCTCTGAAGGAAGCTGCTGCATCAACATTGCCTGGTTTTATGAAGGTGTTAAGAAGCATGGATGATATTGAGATGCCTGACAGCTCAGAATCTTATGCGGATGTTGATTTCTCTTCTGATCACGGCTTCACCAATGAGGATCTTGAGGATGACAATCTCCAAGCTGCAGCTTATGTGGTTTCAAGAGTAAAGAGTCACATTGCTGTGCAGCTACTAATTATACAGGTTCTCTCTTTTTTTCTTCCACACACAGATACACATGCACCCTACACACAATTGTTTGCTCACCATGACATTGAGGAATTGAAGAAAGATAAGAAGTGTTGCTGTTAAGAGAATGCAAAAATGATAAATGAGAAGTTTGAGCTAGGTAAAATTTGGCTTATCTAGACTCATGAGCTAGCTTATTTTGTAGGTTGATCAGCCAATTAGTATAACTTTGTTAATATTTATATTTTAATTTAAGATACATATAATTTTTATCTGTAATATGCATATATATACTTGGATAAAATTCATGATTTGATGAATTTTTGGCCTTGTTTGGTTCTGGAAAAGAAGCTTGTTTTCCAGAAAATTATTCCTAGTAACCTCTAAATGGAGTTTGTAGTAGAAATCAAGTTCTCAAAATTTCAAGTTGAGTTTTGGAAAACCAAAGACGACGTTAAAATAGTTTTCTTCATTTTCCTTTAAAACAAGGAATTACATGTCCAAAGGGAAAATGCAGAGTTTTTCACTTTTGTCTTCAATTCAGCATTTATGAGAGCTATATTATAATCCCAGCACCTCCATTTCAATTTTTTATTTCAATTTCCTTTCATTTACACACACACACTAGTAATATTTAAAATTAAGATATTAGATCAGCTGAGTTTTTTTCAGATAAAAAACATTTATGTTTTCATATTTTTCAATTAACGAGTTATTATAATGCAAAAATTTGATATTCATTTTGAAATGTTAGACTAGATAGTTTCATAAGAGTTGTAATGACAGTTTTTATATTTAAAATATATCTTTACATTAAAAAAATTATATTTGAGTGATTATGCTATGAAACTATTTAATGTTTACGTAAAAGATATTATTATTTTTAGTGCGTTTGTGCTTATTTAACTAAAAAAAAGTCTAATAAAAGATCTTAGAAAAGGGAAAAAAAAATAGAGATTTGGAAAATTGGACAATGAACAAAGAGTACTGGAAAATGGAAAAATAATATTTTGGCTTTAGATTGTTATTTGTTGGTCTACTTTGAAATATGATAAATGACTAGCAAATTTGAGTAATATCTTACATAATTCAAGTGTCCAACTTAAAGATTTAGGTAAAAAATTGGAGTTTCTAATATAATTGAAGAAAAAATTGTAAAATATCTTAATTTGTTTGAGGAAAGAAACTTTCATGGGAATTTTTTTTTTTGAAACATTTTAAATGATTTTGGGATAAGGTTCAAATATACTCAAAGTTTAGCGAAAAGTGCAGATTGACACTTAATGTTTTTCGAGGCGCGTATTTACCCCTCACGTTTTTAAAACCTATCAACCCGCCCCTTCACTTAACGTCCCCTTTGTTTCAGTCAAATTTACCGTTTGTGGATCCCATTTTCAGTCCAACGTGGACAAAAATAGTAATAAAATATTATTAAAATATTAAAAACCTTTATTACCTAGAAAAGACAAAATTTGGATTTTGGCAATATTTATTAGGACATCCTCCTCTTTCTCCCACTTGGCTTTCTGGTTCATTTCAATTTTTTAAAACAAGAATAAAAATTATATATATTTAAAAAAAGGGCACATGCACATGTTGATCGTTGATTTGTTATCAGTTGTGTCATTTTTTGCCCTAACTACTCTGCTTCTCAAACTCCGCTATTGATTCTTCTCTCAGCTGTCTCTAACTTTGCTCCTCTTGATCGGTCAGTCCATTCTCTCTCCTTGTTTTACTCGGATTGATTATTATTTTTATGTATATGTTTATAT
>CATKHJ010364728.1:0-10128 GCA_949750685.1 Vernicia montana | reverse complement strand
GAAGAACCACAGCTTATCCAAATCATCTCCATTTTCATCATTATTATCCACCTCAGGAAATGGAGATGTTCCATTTTCCTCCAAGCATTTGGTTGGCAATGGAGGTCCACAAAGTGCAGTATTTCCCTCATAAATTGATGGATCATTGAGAGTTTGGAACTGGTTGCTTGTAGGAATTTTTCCTGACAAGTTATTGTATGACAAGTCCAAGCTATTGAGAAATCTTAAATTTATCATACTTGGTGGGATTGAACCAAAAAGTTTGTTTCTTGATAAGTCAAGAGTTTCTAACCAATCCAAGTTACCAATCTGTGGCGGTATTCTCCTGTCAAATGGTTCATGGATAAATTCAAGGTGCCTAATTTAACAAGGTTTGTGAGCTCTATTGGAATCTCCCCTGATAAAAAATTGTTGGACAAATCCAGGCTGTTGACAAGGTAAAGAGTAGAATAATATTCAAGTACTCTTCCTTTCGCTACTATTTTTAGCTGACCCTCATATTTCACAGTCTCTTCTGTGAGCTCAGTTTTCAGGACGGTCAAGTTCCCTATACATGGAGGAATTTTTCCTGACAGATTATTATGTGAAAGGTCTAATATGTGAAGATTTGAAAGAGTACATATTTCTGAAGGAATACTTCTGCTAAAGTAGTTAGACCGCAAGCGTAGAATCAACAATGATTTCATGCTTTCTCCTATCCAAGCAGGAACATTTCCACTGAATTTGTTGTCACCTAAATCAAGACTAAATAAGTTAGAGAAATTTTTCATGGAAGGAGGGAGTTGACCTGAAAGATTATTGTTACATAGGATCAAGAATCCTACTTCACGAAGAGAACCTATAGACTCGGGTATTGTTCCTGAAAGACTATTGTTCGAAACATCTAGGATAGACAATAAGGGCATATTGTTCCAAACCTGAGGGATTTCACCAGAGAAGTTATTGTTTGATATAACAAAGGTTGTCAGAAGGTTAAGATTACCTATGGACAAGGGAATGCTACCATTTAGAGAGTTAAAAGAGAAATCTAAATCTGTCAGAAAAGGCATTACTTCACCAATGTCATCAGGAATAGGCCCGGAAAACTTATTGCCCGGCAGGTACAACCTTTCCATGTTAGTTGACCAGAGTGGGAGAGGACCCTCAAAGAGGTTTGAACTCAAATCAATAACAGATGCAGAAAGGAAGCCTAAGGTGTTTGGTATCCGACCGCTTAATCGATTGTAACCAATATCCAGTTCATCAATTTGCAAACCCAATTGCCAAAGCCAGTCTGGCATGGTGTCTGAAATCCTTGCACGGTTGAGTATCAAAGTGGTCAGCTTATTTTGATTCCTAAGCCATGTAGGAAATTTCGGACCGACATCACATGATATAATGCTGAGATAAGTGAGATGAAAAGGGGGAATCCAATCAAAACTAATTTTGAAAACCAAGGAAATATTTGTATCGCCTAATTGATCCAATGATTTCTCCTGTAGGCTTGAGAGGTTTGCAAAATTAGCTTCAGTCACAGTTCCTTTCCACTTGTTCTGTGATAAATCCAACACAACCAGAGATGAGAGTTGGCCAAGGCTTTCTGGGAAACTTCCTGTTATTTGGTTATTTGACAGATAAAGTTCCTCTAAATATGATAAGTTTCCGATTGTCGGAGGAATTAAGCCTGTAAATGAGTTATGCCGAAGTTGTAGAAATCTTAAGTAGTTAAGATATCCCAACGAAACAGGCAAGTTTCCACTCAATTTATTGTATCCAAGATCCAGAGTCTCCAAGCTGCTGCCATTGCTGCATTCGTATAAACCATCAATGAAATCAGTTATTTCCCCACTAATGTTGTTGACAGAAAGCCTGAGTGTCTGCAAATTGCATAGCTTTCCCAAATTTCTTGATAACTGACCTCTGATGTATGAATTTTCAGACAAATCAAGATGCTGAAGGGATTTCAACTTCAGAAATGCATCAGGAAGTTCACCTTGGAGATAGTTGGAGTTGAGATTAAGATGTTCAAGGCTACTAACATTGAACAACCACCAAGGTATTCTGGAGTTGAAACCGTTGCCAGAAAGATCAATCACCAGAAGGGATGTAAAATTTAGAGATGGAAAAGTAAAAGGGAGATTGGAAAGTCCACATTGATACAAATGCAACTCCACAAGAGAAGGTAACATGTTTACAATTCGAAGCCAATACAACGTAGCATTGGTAAGATCCACACCTCCCAAATTAAGGTATTTCAAGGAAGAAAGATCAGAAACCCACATCATATCACTCTCACTTGATTCTTTTGACATAGTACTGAGATCAAGAAACTGCAAATTTGAGAGGTTTGCTAAACTTGGAGGTATGATTCCACCAAAAGAAGCACCAGAGAGATTGAGATATGTCAATTTCTTTAGTGAGCCAATAAAGGGTGGAATTGGGACACCTCCAAAATTGTTCATGCTCAAGTCTAAGTAAGTCAAGTCTCTCAAATTTAGCAATGAAGGATTAATCTTGCCACCCAATTCCTGCACTGTTCCATTGTCATCAAGCAGATCCTGATATGGGTTGCCAAGATTGAGCTTGACAATGTGTGCTGTTCTGTTATTGCAGCTTATTCCTTTCCAACTGCAACAATCTTCTCCAACCCAAGATGAAAGTCGGCCTGAAGGATCAGTAAGGCCTTGTTTGAACTTGAGAAGTGCATCTCTCTCAATCTTTTGGCAGCCAACATTAACATCACCTTCACAATAACCAAAATTAATGGACTTGAGGTACAGAACTCCTAAGAACAGTGTAAGAGAAAGAAGTTTAATAGAAGCCATATTATGGTATATTGAGTTGCTGAAACTAACTCTAGCCAATAAGAACATTGAAATTTTCTGCTTGGGTTAAACTACATTAATACCCCTGAGATTTGACATAATTAACACTTTAATATTTACTGTTTTAAAAATTACATTTTTAGCCCTTGAGATTTGTGCTAAAAATATATAGTCCTACTTTTACTGTATTTTAGTCATTGATATTTTAAATTATATACACTTTTATCCTTAAAATTTTAAAATACGATGTAGTTTGATCCTTTAATTATAATATTATATAATACTTTAATCCTTCAAAATCTTGCATTTTTCATTAAAAATTATTTCAGGAGTCAAAAATATTAATTTTGAAACAGTAAGGATTAAAGTGTTTATTATGATAAATTTCATAGATATTATAATAATTTGCTCTTTTTGCCTGGCATAAATAAATTGATTTTCTGCTTGATACTAATATATTTGATGTCAAATATTGGCTAGTTACGGGTCTTATTAGTTGCAATTGGTTCATGATTTTTGACATTTATGAAATATGAATTAAGAATTAATTGTTTTTAATCCAGGATTTTTCCAAAAAAATAAAATAGAAAAGATTGGAAGTCTAATCTTACATTGAGAAATTTTAGATGATGTAACTAACATCTTGGACGGGCTTTCAGCTTCTTGACATTACAATATTACATGGCGTCCTTGACGAGTTTATAATGGAAAAATAGGAAATCTTGCATCGATCGAGTTCGAGAAAATGAAACACGAGACTGATAATTAAATGGTACCTCTTTGTAAATCTTGGCGTGAACGGAGTACATGAAAATGAACCACAAGACTAGAAATTATTAAGTATGGTGTCTAGAAATTACATAACGTCCTTGACATGCTTAATGGAAAAATAAGAAATTTTGATATGGAGTCTGTAAAAATGAATCACGAGATTCTTAATTATTAAGTGTATCTCTTTATTAATTTTTAATTTCGGCGTGAATGATTCGCTTTTAATTAACTTATAATTTATTATGGTGTCTAAAAATCTTACCACAAGGCATGAAATGGAGATGGGTAAGAAACAAAGTTTTCAATTAGACTTGGAAAAAAATCAATTATGATTGTAGAATATTAGAAGAAAAATGATAAATAAAATTGAAATTATACATACTATATTAGTATTCACAAATACAATTATTGTAAGTATATATATAATATGGACAATAAATTCAGATTCGATTTCCTTCTCTTACAGTGCTAAAAAAAAAATACTATACTCTTGACAATCCATGGGTGATTATTTATTTATTTTTATTTTGTCACTCATAGTGATCTAATTACTATTATGAGAATGAAACTTTTCAGGTCTAATCCTAATTTGACATAATTAATTTGTTTTAATTACTTGAAATGCCTAGATACGAACAACATATGTAGTAAGTAAAAAGAAATAGTTCTAATGGTGATCCATAATATGTACAAAGTATATCAAAATATGAAGGTAAATCGAACAAAAGTTTCCATTTGATTTGCATCTTAAAGAATTGTTTAAAAATAATGTTCACCATAGATAAATAGTAATTTATAAATTTATATGAAATTATTTTATTAATTTTTTTTTCATATTATTATATTTTTGTAGGTTTTAATTAAAATTTATACAGATAAGTATATATAATTTTTTTATTAGTTTATATATACAAATTTTATTCATATATTTTCTTTATACTAATATTCAAAATTATTATTTCTCAAAAAAATATTTAAAATTATTAAAAGATAATATTTAAATTTTATTAAAAAAAATTTATATATATTAAAACATTTAAAAAAAAAGTTAAATAATAAAAATATGATAAAATCCATCAAACCGTGAGCCTATAACCAGTAATACTATTAATTATAAATATATACACACAATAACTAATATCATGTAAGTTATTAATAAAAAACAAACCAGCAGTGCGAAATCAGAAAATTTTATTTAAGGTACAAAAATTAATAAAAAAAATTGTTTTTTCTAAATTTTTTTGTAATGATCTAAATTTTAATTATTTTAAAAATAGTATTTTATAAGGAAATATATTTATTTAATTAATTATGTTTATATATTTTATATTTAAATGATATGTGTTATGTATTTAAGATAATAAAAATATTATATGAGATTAGTCATTGGAAATTTTAAATTATTATAATGTTGACAATATTATTATTTATTATTAAAAGAATTATGAAAATTTATGTTTAGACTTTTATTATAATTTTAAAAAAATGTATGTCTATATGTTTAAAAGTAATGACAAAAATTATGTATATAGATATTTAATGAAATAAAAATATTTTATGGAAATAAATGTGAAATTAATTATTTATGTTTTGATTTTATTATAGTCTATTTAAAGAAGAATTATTTTAAGAATATAGAAAATATTGATTTTAATTTAAGTTAATTAAATGTTAAAGTTATTATTATTATTATTATTTAAAAAAATTTCTACTTGCTTCCTGATTGGACCATAGGGGACCAATCAGTGTTTTTCTTGTATTTTGGCAGAGAGAGAGAAAGGGGGAGAGAGTTGTAGGTGTCGGAACCTACAGCTCCGGTTGTCAGTGGGCTGCACCGCCACCACCACTGGCTAGCCCACCATCCGGTGACCCCAGCTGTACCAACGGCGGCCGAAGGCGACAACATGCGATGGTGCATGCTCCATTTAAAGATTTTCCAGAGATGTGGACTTCAGATGATGATTCTAGCGGATTCCGGTGAAACTGGTCATATTCTTCTCCTTTCAAAGAGAGCTTTCCATTGATACTTATCTTGCCCCTTGAAACTCGTTGGAAATGCAGATCAATAAATTGGACACCGAAGCTTTGAGGCCCGATTTCCGGCAACCGGTGGCGAGTGACTCGCATATTCATACTCCTGATGTCGAGACGAATCGATTGGTGTGATTACCGACCTTCAGATCCACCGTCCACGATGGCACGTGCCCGACCGATGGCGGTGCGTGGGTCCCAGTCTCCAATAGTTCCGTTTCAGCTTTCCGATGTGTTTTACGACCCTCGATCAATCAGATTCCACGTAGGTAAGCCTGACACCCTCGAATTTGAATATATTGTTTAATTTTTGGGTCGTTTTATGTTGGATATTTTGTTGACCTAAATTGGGTTTCCAACTTTGTCAATCTCTATTTTGATCTTGACAAATCAAATTAAATAGTTCTAATATTTCATTTAAGTATGTTTTGACAGATAAAAATGTATTAGACAAGCTTGAGAATGAAGAACTTAGAAAATTTTCTAAGTGTTCTGCCTGACGTGTAAATCGCGCCCGCAATATCAATTTTGCGCTCGCAACTAAGTTGTCGCGACCGCTCTTCAGCTATAAGCCTGATTTGCAAATTTTACACAGAGAGGTTTGCGGCTAGTGTAGCGACCGCAACCACGAGCGCAAAAGGCTAATCCCGACCGCAACCTATATGTTGCGACCGCGACATTCATAGGACTGAGAAGAGTCCTAATGGTAACATCAACAGCGAACGAAATTTTGCCACGTGGAACTAACCATTGAACATAAATGAAAGTAGTGTACGCGAAATGCAAGTACCGACCGCAATATACATATAGCGACCGCGACTTTGTCAGACAGGGCATTTAATGCAGATTTTCTAACTGTGAAAGGGAGATTTGGTTGAAAATGTTTGTAACAGCTCTTTTGATGGATGAAAACTATAAATACTCCATCAAGAGACTTCAAGAAACATTCAACTACTCATTCAACAACCAAACTCTTGCTAATTCAATTCTCAAGCTTTCAATTTTCTTTTAACACTTTGTGTGTTTATTATAAGAGCATTCATTGCTCAAGGGTTGAGTGTTAGCCATTAAACACTATTTAGGTTTGGGAGTGATCATTTGTAAAAACTCTTGTTGGGTTTGAGTGTTAGCCTTAGTGAAGACACTTGTGAGATTTTGAGTGTAAGCCTATTGAAAACACTTGTAAAGTTTGGTATGAGCTTAAACACTAAGTTTGGAGTGAACTTGTTAAAACTCCATTAATAGTGAAATACCCAATTGATGATTGGGGAGTGGATGTAAGATTGGCTATAATCTGAGCCACTATAAATCTATTATGTTCTTTCTTTTCTTCCTACCTCACTCAATTAATTTTTTAATTACCCACCAATTCAACCCCTTTTCTTGGTTCCTATTAGGCAACAAGTGGTATCAGAGCATTGGTCTCATGTCTATAAGCTTCATTGTGTGAGAAAAGATCAAAATGGCCAACGAAGGGATCAATCATCTTAAGCCACACTTTGATGGCACCAACTATGCCTATTGGAAGCATAGAATGGAGGTCTATCTTGATAGTGACCTTGTGGAACTATGGGATAGCATTCTTGAAGAATGGAAACCTCCATCAAAGTTGGTGATGGTGTAGAAGAATTAATTCCAAGAAAAGAATGGGTGAAGGCTCAAAGAAGAGCTAATGGAAAAAATAAAAGAGCCATGACAATTCTTCCTAGTGCTCTATCTAGAGAAGAATGTGGAAGGCTTCAACAATGTACAAGTGCTCATAGCATTTGGAATACATTGGAGAACTACCATGAAGGCTCCAAGCAAGTCAAATCCAAAAAGATCCAAATGCTTGTTCATGAGTATAAACTCTTCAAGATCAAGCATAATGGGAATGTGACCGACATGACCAATCGATTCCTTAGCATAGTCACAAGCTTGAAAGAAATTTGGAAAAAGTTACTCTTTGGAAGACATCAACAACAAAATCCTTAGAGCTCTTCTAAACAAGAACTTTGAATCCAAGGTTTCATCAATCGAAGAAGCTCATGACCTTAAAAGACTTCCAATGAGTGTCCTCATTGGAAAACTTCTCACTCATGAGATGACATTGGAGAAAGAAGAAGTCCAAGTGAAAAAGAAGAAGGCAATAGCTCTCAAATGCTCCACCAAATATCATCAAAATGATAAGAGTCAAAGTGACTTGGATGAAAGTGAAGAAGAAGATGATGAATTGGCCATGCTTTCAAGAAGAGTGAAGGAGATCATCAAAAGCAAAAAAGAAAAGATCATTTAGAAAGTCTTCTTCCAACTCTACTTCAAATGCCAATTCCAATAAAGAGAAGAAAAGTGAGGTAACTTGCTATGAATGTGGAAAGCAATGCCACATCATACCGGAATGTCCCAAACTCAAAAAGAATAAGAAGTAGGATAAGGAGAAAAAGAAGAGCTTCAAGGCTACATGGGATGAGGACTCTTCCAATGATGAAGAAGAGGAAGAGATTGCAAACCTATGCTTCATGGCCTTGGAAAACTTTCCAAATGAGGTATGTTCTACTTCTCACTCTTGTAATGAATTAAATATTGATAGTGATGATGATATAGATGATGATGAGTTTTTAGAGACCATGGTTTAAAAATGTGAAAAATATTTCTCAAAAATGAAGTTTTATAAAAAAAAAAAAAAATTCAAAACTTAAGGAAGATTTTAAAAGTTTAGGAAAGTTTGTCTTAAGTTTAAAAACATCTAATGCAACCCTCAAAAGTTCATTGGATGAAATATCTTTTAAAACTTCCTCTCTTAGTCCTTATACAAAGAAAACAATTATTTAAAATTAGAAGTTGAAGAATTGAGAAATTCTATTTCAAAATTTCATAAAGGGAAGGAAATTTTGGATACACTCATTGTATCTCAAAGACCACCCCTTGTAAAATATGATCTAGGCTTCAATAATTCATCAACATCAACATCTTCATCTTCTTTGTTTGTTAAAGCTTCTACACCTCAAACTTCTAGTATAAAGGTTGTTAGTAAGGAGGTAAAAACACTTACAAAACCTTCAAATCCCAAAAAGATTGAGAAAGGTTCACTTGACTCAAGAGATAAGTCTCAAAGAGTCAATCATGCATTTAAATACAATAAAACGTATATTCAAAAATACCCACAATCACATCATCATTCATGTTCTTGTGTACATCATATTAATGTTGCAAAAAGACCTCAATTTCACAACAATATGGCAAAGCACACAAATACTTACAAGTCAAAGCTAAAGTGCCATTATTATATGAAAGAATGCCACATTAACATATTTTGCTATATTAGGAAGGCTCAATTGAAACTTGAGGAACCTTCCAAGACTAACCTTAAAGGACCCAAATATGTTTGGGTACCTAAGAAAAGATGAATTATCATTTCTTGTAGGAATGCCTTAAATCCACCACAAATGAAAGTGAATGGCATGTAGATAGTGGATGTTCAAGGCATATGACCGGAAATGCTAGCCTTTTCATTTCATTGAAGAAAAATTTAGGAGGAAATGTCACATTTGGAAACAATACCAAGGGTAAGGTAATTGACATTGGTTCAATTAGTAAGGAAGGGTGTTCTCTCATTGAAGATGTTTATTTAGTTGATGGTTAAAAACATAATTTGTTAAGTGTAAGTCAATTATGTAACAAAGGTAATAGAGTCATCTTTGACTCCAAAGAATGTCTAGTCACTACCTTGGTAGATGACAAAGTGATGTTCAAAGGGGAAAAGATGGCAATACTTACATAATTAACTTATATAATTTAGCTAACCACAATTTCAAGTGTCTTGTATCTATTAGCAATGAATCTTGACTTTGGCATAAAAGCCTTGGTCATGCAAGCATGGAGTTACTTTATAGTTTAAGCAAAGATAAGCTAGTTGATGGGCTTCCAAAGATCAAATATTCAAAAGACAAGACATGTAGACCATGCCAAATGGGGAAACAATACAAATCTTCCTTCAAATTAAAAAATGTTGTAAGTACTTCTAGACCTCTACAACTCATTCATATGGACTTATTTGGACCTAGTAGAGTTTCTAGTTTGAGTGGAAAGCTTTATGCATATGTACTTGTTGATGATTACTCTAGATTTACTTGGGTAAGTTTCTTAAATCATAAGAGTGATATTTTTGATGCATTTAAAAGTTTTGCAAAGAAAGTTCAAAATGAAAAATGTTATTTGATTTCAAAAATTAGAAGTGATAATGGAAAAGAATTTGAAAATGAATCTTTTGAAAATTTTTGCATTGAATTTGGTATTTCTCATAATTTTTCATCCCCTAGAACACCACAATAAAATGGTGTTATAGAGAGGAAAAATAGAATATTAGTGGAAATGGCTAGAACAATACTCAATGAGTATAGTCTTTGTCACATCCCACTTTTGGGATATGACGGTCCTAGGGCATGGGTAAGCCTAAAGCCACCGATAACCCGTAGAACCCAACTCATATAGAAATATCAATGTAATTCCGGCAGCATACCGGCAATACATTTATATCTCCCCA